>JANIJG010005519.1:4543-17505 GCA_024611175.1 Megaceryle torquata
CTGGAGCACAAGAGGTTCCACCTTAACATGAGGAGGAACTTCTTTACTGTAAGGGTCACAGAGCACTGGAACGGGCTTCCCAGAGAGGTTGTGGAGTCTCCTTCTCTGGAGATTTTCAAAACCCATCTGGATGCGTTCCTGTGTGACCTGTGCTAGATTATATGGTCCTCCTCTGTCAGGGGGGTTGGACTCAAAGATCTCCAAGGTCCCTTACCAACCCCTGACACCCTGTGATACCTGTGATTTGCTTGCAGCCCATCAGTGAGGGGAAGGAGGTGTGCTGGTCTGAACCCATGGAAGACCTCTCAGCTTTATAAAGTGCCCTGGCACATTTCTCCTTTGGTGGCTTTTGATTTGGATTGGAGTAATGGGGGAAGGGGCTGTCTTGCTTTTTGTTTCCTCAGCTAGAGACTTCCAGCATGTCATTTTCTTCTGCACATCTTAAGTCTCCATTCAGGGGTAATTATGATAGCGCATTATGTAAATATTGAAGACAATTGCAGAGCTTTAATTAAAGCCAACTTTGTTTCTTTTCCCCCTCCCTCCCTCCCACCTCTCGATTTAGTCAGGAACACAATAAACTTAATCAGCTGCCCCAAATTATGCATGCATTAGCCCGTGAGATTCAGCAAGGCCAGGCTTCTCAAGGACAAAGAAATATACTGAGCTCCAGCATCTCACTTTGTTTTCTCCAGCCATCTTTTGTGGTGTGTCATGGGAAAAATTCTAATGAGTCTCTCTGTGCTGCTGGAGAAATTCCTGTCAGGCACAAACCAGTTGCTCTCTCTACTCTTTATATTCCAGATATGAATTTTCTGTTACCTTGTCCCCTTGTAAAGAAGGAAATTTGCATCAGGATAGACTGGACTGGCACTGACTGATCATAATCTATAACAGTTTTACTTCTCTGGAGTTGATTTTCCTCTCTGCTCACACAACTTTTAAGTTTTTTTGGCACTGCAGCACACTGATGAACACATGTTAGTTTGCATCTATAAAATAGTTTCTCTACATCTACTTTCATTGTGCATGGATTTGATTGTACTTGTCAGATAGTATTTTTAAAAAATCTGTTATAAAGCTGAGGATGTGATATGAAGTCCTCTGCTTCTAGGAAAATTTATGGCACACTGAAGATGCTGAAGAATTTGTTAAACCTCCCTCCCTCTAAATCTTCCAGCTAGCAAAACTGCTCAAATTAACAAAGCTTCAGGAGGGAGATACACACTGTCCTTCTGACTTCTCTTCAGGTGAAGAGGTTGCAGGCTGACCCTTTTTTTTTTTTTTTTTTTCCACTTATCTTGCTGCTGTGGGTTTAAAGACAAAATGCAAAATGATTTTCACCTCTGGGTCTGGGTTCTTTTTCCCGCAACCCACATGGCTCTGCTTTGTACTCCCTGACTGTTTCAAACATGAGTGTGCTTCAGATTAGCCTGGTTCTGTGGCTCTAGAGAAATTAATTGTTTCCTGACACTGGGGTGCTGAATCGGTTGTGTGCCCACGTGCAAGCACATACAGAGAGGAGGAGGAATAAAGAGGAGATGAAGAGAGGGGGCAGCTGGGCAACGTGCCTGTGCTGTCCTGCTGGGGCAGCAGCTGGGCTGACAGAGCCACCTAGAAGCATGAGCTGGTGCTTTGGGGTCTGTGTGTACATCCCCAAGCTCAGGTGTCATTTTGAGCATGGCAGGAAGCTGCTTCAACCAAATGGTTGTAGGTATTCTTGTTTGCTCATTGACAGAATAACTTGTTGGTCTTTGTACTAGAAGAAAAATGCTGAAAATGCAGCCTTCTGGAAATATTTGTGCTTATTTCTGTTAAGGTGCTAGTCTTGATTCAAGAAACTAAGACAAAAATAGACATTTCTTTTGGTCTATATCTGGCTTGCTCACCAGTGTGCCACACATAGTTTAACAACAGACAACGTGTGCCTGGTGTAAGAAAGCACTGAGAGGAAATGAAGCCGTAATCTGAAGCATGACATCATCCCATCTGCCAAAACAGCACCCATGCTTAATTTCACCAGATCAAAGACAGATATTTACATATCCAAATTGAAGCCGTTTGCCATGACAGGAATTAAATCTATACCATTTAACACCTTTCCTGGATATCTATCATTTTTTAGAAAATAAGGACTTTGCATTTGGTTTGATCTTTGTGTGCTGCTAAGAGGAATCCATTCCTTTAGCACAGGTCTCTGCCTGTGGACAAGGAAGGTGGGAATGCTCCCCTTCTGAGGTGCAGGGAACTGTCCAATAGCAGGACCCTTGCAAGGTACCAACTAAAATAGGGAGTCCACGTCTGGAGTGGTTCAAGAGAGGAAGGAAAAGGTCTTTGCCATCTGTTCAGATCAGCTTGTACCTGCCCAGGTGAATTCAGAGGGGGTCCCTAGGCAAAGCTGAGAATTTGTTATCCTATTTCTATTTTATCCTACTTGGGGTTTTGTTTTCACTGCCAGGCAAGTGTTAATTTTACCATAGATTAGCTCACTTTAGTTTCCAGAGTTGTTAGGTGTCAGGTGTGTCTCACTAGTTTGGGACACAATGCTTCCTTTAGTTACCTACCTAACAAAAAAAGATCTAGAGGTGCTTAGGCCCTATAGGAATTTTAAGTGACATAGATGTTAACATTATCATTTTTTTCTAGTGAAGACACAATCTTAGACTTTTTACTGCCTCAACCATGCAAGAATATACTACAATAAGTGACTTTCTTCCTCTTAAGCCTAGAACAAATAAGAATACAATACCTACTTCATCTTTTGACATTCACATCTCCAGGTTGTAAGGATCTGCCATTCAGCATTTACATTTAATCTTATGTTTCAGAGGACAGGTA
Organism: Megaceryle torquata; assembly: GCA_024611175.1. Taxonomy (NCBI): domain Eukaryota; kingdom Metazoa; phylum Chordata; class Aves; order Coraciiformes; family Cerylidae; genus Megaceryle; species Megaceryle torquata. The sequence continues at coordinate 7,382 of JANIJG010005519.1, forward strand.
ACTTTTGGGCTGGCTGGCTCTCTTCTTTTTATGGAACAGTCTTCAGAATTCCATTGTAAAGAAGAGAAAGCCTTGCTTAATAATAAAATTGCTTGCCTGTTGTATTAAACTGTTATTTGTTTGGGGTTTTAACACTCAGCTTTCACTACTAGGACTAAAGCAATGAAAACCTGAAGGATTTAACTTTGTTGTGATAAGCTACTGAAGGAAAGGAAATGCATTTCCTGAATCTCTGGACAAAAGTTACCAGAATAGCTTTAGTGCAGTTTTGTTAAAGAGGCTTATTGAAATCACACAGTGGAGAATTGTCCAGTGTACTGCTACGCAGCTAGAGGGTAAAAGTCCTCTACATGCTACTAAACAGCCCATCTGTTAAGAAGGTCTTCAATATCCCAGGTGAAACTAATAGGAAACAGCTGCTTTATAGGGAGACTGCAATAGCACTGCAAGTATAAAGGGAGACAAGGCCCTAAGCACACAGGGCTATAGAGAAGGAAGGAAGAAATAATAAAAAAAAATCCCTCTCCTTTTATGTGCCTATGAAAGGAAGAAAGAGAACAAGCTGGTGTGTGACAGCTGAATTCTCAAACCAGTGTAGAGGAAGGACAAAGACAGTTTAGGGGAAAAAAAAGGCAAGGTAAATGATGGGTCTGCCACATACAGTGTTATTGCAGAGGGTCACTGAATAGTGAACAATGATGCATCAGTTACCAATGCAATCAAGGGATATACAGTTAACATTAGCTTTGATATATGGTTTATGAAATGAGATAACAATCATAAAATATTTTAAGTTGCAGAAAAGCCCTGCTGGGTGGAAGGAATAGGGTAGTAGGAGTGTCAGAGATGCATAACAAGATTATTACTATGATCACAAGGCATAGGCTGGCTGGTGATGGGAGGAAGACAGGAAAGGGAAAGGAAAAGTGTTTGAGGTGTTCAAGTAGTACTTGTTAGGTCCTAATATCAAGCTATTGTGAAACTAGGGTAGGATGCCCATTTTTTCATTAAAGCACTTCCCCTTGCTGCAATGCACTGGTGAGAAAACTGTGTCAAGTTAGCGGCACTGACAGAGCCATAAAGAATTTTCTTGCTTCTGATTTTCATAAAAAAGAAGGCAGGAGACATATCACTAGGAGCTTATCTGGTATAATGACTAGAGTACTATTTCTGCTGAGGGAAAATGAAAACTGATAAAAAGGAAAAGGAGAAGAAGAAAAGAATTCTGCTTCAGAAAGGAAAGAAGTGTGGGTTGGAGGCTACATCAAATCCTGGGCTCTCTGACTTCAAGACAGCAGAAAAGATGGTCTGGTGAGGTGCCAAGTAAGACAATTTGAGCGAAAGACACATTTCTACTGAACCTGTATATTGATTTTGTCAAAACTTCATCAAAATTCAGTTGTCTCTGCAGAACATAATGGTTTTGGAGAATCAGCATATTTTAACAGCTCTGTTTTCCCTGTCTCCTAGACCCTTAATTGTAGTTAGGTTTTAAACCAAAATCTCTTCCTTAATTATCTGATGCCACATCTCAACTCTTGAGACTGCTAATACAACTCCATCATATCCACTGTAAGTTGACAGAACAGCAAATCGCATCATGACACCAACCATGGTGAAGCACAGCCTAAAAAGCCTCCCTTTTCAGTCATCGCAAACTTGGAGCTCCAGATCCAGTCTGCTTTTATGTTAAAGACTTCCCTGTTTTGGACTCTTCACATATGGATGATCAAAATCCTCAGTAACTTGATTAAGAGTTTCAGCTTCCTACTGGTTTGGATTTCTCTGTTTATGAGTTATACATGTAAATCATAATGGTCTCTCAGATGCATGTGGAGCAAATGTAACACTTTCAAGGCTTTTAATTTTCTTAAGGTGCTGGTGGAGTTATACATTGTTGGAAGAAAGTTTTAGCTCTTCATTTACTCCTTAGGCCACAAACTCCCATTTTTTTTCCTTTCTCTGTTCCTTCGTTTATCAGTCAAGAACTAAAATAAGAGACTTTTGTACCTCATTACCTCACTCTGACCTGCTTCTATATGGTTTCTGTGGATGGCATACAAAGGTACCAACATGTGGATTGTGGTCCACTTGAAGCTGGACCTAGGAGAAGAACCTAAGAACTGATAGCTTGAAAGAGCATCTCTGGATGACAGCAGATGGAGGTCAAGATTTCTGGGGGGAAGTAACCAATTCGAGCATTCAAATATGTTTGATTTTATATTTGCAAATAGAAACTCTCTTTGTAAAGGTAAAGGTCTGAAATATACTTGTGGGAAACAAACAATTGAGCATTGAGATTAGCTGTCTTGACACTTTGATAACTGCTTCTGTAGAGGAACTACAACTACAGAGCTGCAGGCCACAGAGTTTCTTTTCTTATCCTGAGAGTTTCATTTTTTGTCTAAGATTTTTAGGTTTCTCATTCACACTTGCAGTATATGTATGCTGAGTAACTTAGTCGAACAGTTGGCTCATCAATATTTACATTGTAGAACTTTATAAATAACCCATCAGACTTCCACACATTTGCTAAACTTACAGTTATGAACTTACAGTTATGATACCCGCCACAAGCCGCAAGAGCTTGCCTTTGGCAATGGTTGATGGAGGCAAGTTTGTACACTATTTGGAAGAAAGAAGTCCCAACAACCTTTATTAGTGTTTACATCTGTAGAATCTGCTTTCTGAAATATTCTGTTATGTCACTCCTGTGCTGCAGTGTTTTCAATTGTCATTTGGCTGTTTGGGATTGTCCCAGTTTGAGTGAGAACTAATTCTGTTCGGTGATTTTTTACTTTTCAGTTCAGTTCCTCTAACTGCACTGTCTGGAGTCAGCAGCCTGTTTTCACAGGCAGTGTCTGCTGCTGGCAGTGAGAACATCCCATGTTTAGAGTTACTACCAAGGATTGGTGTGCAGACCAAGGCCACTGCTGGATCTTGTGCACCACATTGTGAGGTGCAGAAAGTAAAAGGCCGCACCTGCAGGGAGGAGCAGACAGGGCAGGTGACCCCAAACTGACCAATAAGAGATTCCATCTCATAGATGTCATATTTGGTATAAAGCTGAGGGATCAGGAGGGTTCCCCTCTCTTTGCCCTCTTGGCCTGCTTTGATGGCTTTGCTCAGCTTGGCTCAGGTCCTCTTTCAGTTTCTTCCTCAGAACATCCAGGGAGGACTCTGTCTGTTCTGTGTACTCCTGAATCCAGTACCAGCTTCTGAACACAGCTCCCGTCTGCTGCTGGACCCAGTCTGGGACTCTCCCAGTACCTGTTCCACAGCATCAGTGGTGACAGTGACATCATTGCCATCAGGAGGTGCAGGGTGTGTGTGTTGGGTTTCATACAGGTTTTTGGGGGGGGGGGTGTTTGTTGTTTTTTGTTTTTTTTTCATTTTTGTTAAAGCTGTTCTAGCATTAACAAAGCTGTTCTAGCTTGTCTACCCCTTGTTCCCTTTCTCTTCCCCTTTGGGGAGGGAAAGGGGTTAACAGAGAGCATCTGTTATAGGTCTAGTAGGCTGCCCTGACCCTAAACCATGACAGGGATAAATGGAAATTAACTATTCAATGAAAAGGCTCCCAAGTTTTTAATGTTGTCAGAAAAAAATGATAAAATTATCTTCCATTATCACAGAATATCCCAAACTGATATACAAGTTGCTTATCATTGTAGAGAATAAATAGCATATTGAATTGATTTCATGTTTTTATAGAGTTGATAAGGACCTCTTCTTTCCTAAATGATTGTGATCTGTTAATATCACTCTTTTTTTTTCTTAACTGAAATCATTAATCCAGGGCTGTAATATTTTTTTCTGAATACTCCTCTGAAAACCTAACTCCAGGCACTGAGGAGCATGCCCTGAGGGAGGCTGTTGAAAGGACAGTGTGCCTGGTGGAGCCACAGTGATTTGAGCACCCTTGTCTCAACTTACTCAAACTTTGCATTGACTATGCTGTAAGTTGTTTTTTGTAAGCATCACAGCAAGATGGGGTTTTAAAGACTGATTAAAACTCTGTAGACATTCGTAGGCAACTCCTCACAGGCAGCAACCTGAAGAAGAAAGAGAAATGTTATCTCCAGATGTCCGCTTCCTCCCATTGCATCCCTGTTGCTTGCAGAATAGAGGCACATCACGTGTGTACCATGTGCAGTGCAGCAGAGGCAGCCTCATGTCCTGCATGGAAAAGGGGCCTGCAGTTTGGGAAATGGACAAATTGAGCCTCCTGACAGGCAGGATTCTCAGGGTGGTGTGAATATCACTGCAATTTGTCTTAATGAGGTCTTTGATTAAGTGAGAGTAATGATAGCTTTGACATTTTAAGGAATTCTTGTCCCTGACAGCATTTCTGTTGATAGCAGAGCCACTTCTAAGAGCAGATATTGTAAACAACAAATATGATTAGCTTGTTTGGTGTTGTGTGTCTGAGGACTTCAGAGGAAACGATTATACACAGTTGGTGTGCTCCATGACAAATAATATCTGGTATCACAGGCAAAAACTGAACTTTCAGCTGAACTCAGCTTTTTTTACTGACTGCTGTAATGTTAAACGTTGCTTGCCCTAGATCAGGAGCTGCCAACCTTCCAGGGTCTGACAGGCAAGAAAGTAAAAAGTGTAAAGTGAATCACAGCTTTTATAAACTACTTGATTTAGCATTTGGCAGGTATTTTTAGCATAAGAACTAATACAGGTATGCAGCATCAAACATATGTGACTTACTCTTTCACCACTTTAATAAATGTCCAAACCTGTATTTTATTATATTATACTTGCTTGTCTTAGTAGCATACTATGACTTATTATTAAAAATAGGTTTTTTTAAAATTATATAATTTTGCACAGGAGCAGTCCAGTTCTGGTCTCCCTGGCTGTATCTCTACCATCAAATAAACAAGACCATGGCTCCTTCTCCAGAGCTGACAGCAAGAGGCACAGCTCGAAGTTGTCTTCCTCCCAGAACAAAGTAACCTCCTCAACACTGCCTATTATGCAAAATCCCCAGCACCAAAACATGAGCTGGCATTACCTGGGACAGTCAGCACAAGCCCAAACTGTGCCATTAAGCACAACAACAGTTAATCAGTGCAGTTGCCCAAGTGCCAGTGTTTGGATCTATGCCCTGGACCATTTCAGTTTGCTACTGCAGTTGTTGGTGCTGTGACATATGGTGCTGTTTATGTCCTGTGGTGATTTTCCAGGCTCATGTTCTCTTGTGCACACTTAAAGGTTTCCAAAATGCAGTACCTTTTTGTGGTGGGCCCATGGTAAAAAAAAAACAGCCCACAGGAAAGTTTTACTCTCTTGGCTAGCCATGGGAAAATAGAGCCATCTCCTCTCCTGCCTTTGACAACTGGTTCCTAGTCCCTGCAGAGGACCAGGCACCATCAATTCCTCCTCTGCTGCTTGGCAGATCTCTACAGAGCACGGTAAGTGGCAGTCTGGACCTTTCCTCTTCTGCTTCATAAAGCCCATCTGCATCTTTTGAGAGACACAGTAGCTCCCTGGTGCTTCAGTTGCTCCTTCCCCCTTGCTAGGATTCCCCAGCTGCCATGCAGCATGTGCTGTGTGCCAGCAGTTCACAGAGGGATGGAGTGCTGCTGCCCTGCACAGCCCACCCCACCAGCTGGTCCCAGCATGGATTGGTGGGCTGGACAGGCAGACTCAGAAGAGGATACCTGATGTACCAAAGAACTGCAGGCAGCATGGGAGATATATTTTATCCAGTCACTGTTTTAGCTGGGTTCACATCAACTCTTTGAAAGCCATATAATATGAAGTGGGGTGTGGAAAGCCAAAAATCAGCAAGCTCTCTGCCTTTGGAGGACTTTTGCTGTGTTTATCTAACCTGACCATTGCATCCATTTAAATTACTTCTTTCATGTTTCATAGAAAATGCCTAGTAAAGTCAAGGCAGCAGTTTAGGGATTTACTAAAGGATTGATCAGGCACAATCATGTCAGGTTTCAGCAGGCTTAGCTGTTCATTCCAGTCATGCCCATTGCAGGGACCAAGACCCCTTGGCAAGCATGTCTGAATTGCATTGCAGCAGAGGTTGTCCAAGTACCTCCTGTCACAAAGGCATCCAAGAGACTGAAGGATGAGTTTAGCAACTTCTGAAAAACAAACTGATTTTATAGAAGCTACAGTCCAGCTCTGGCTTAGAGAGACTGACGAGGATCTGATTTAGAGGTCTGTTTGAGAGGGTACAGAATAGGTTCTCTGCAGTTTCAAATCTGTATCTCTCCAATGGGTTGAGGAGAAAAGGCACTTTTACTTTTGATCAAGTAAATGAACTCTCATACTGTGCTGGCTGAAGCAAATGAGGGGCTATAGATACAGACTTGTGTCTATCTTTTCTGTGTGGTGTACAAATATTGCAGCACATTGTGTGAGAAAGGTGCAACTCTGAGGCAAATATACATGAATCATCATTTAATTTCTTTTCAAAGGACTATTAATAGTAAATCAAACATCATTTAACATAAACAGGACATGGGTGCCAGCTCTCCCTTTATAGCACAGCATATGCATGTCTTCAGCCAACTTAATTACCGCAAGGGTAGCATTGAAGCTTGAAAGACAGTTTTCACCAGCATTTTGAAGGTGGAAAATCCTGTAGATCCTTGATTTTTGCTGAGCTATTTGGAGTTCACAGAAGACTTAAATTCAGTGGAAAAACAAAAACCTTTCTGTTGTTCACTGATACTTGACTGATAGCAAAAGAAAGCCTGGAAAAGAACCAGGGAAGTGAGAAATTCCAGTTAAGGACCTTAGGCCTGTCTGTGGCTTTTTTTTACCTTTTCCAAGAAACAAAAAATCATGTCCTGTCAGATGACACCAATGCATCATGGCCAAGGCTGATTAGAAGGTTTCTGTGGGCAACTCTGGCTAAATTAAAGAACAAAGTCTTGCATGTGCTTCTGCTAGCCTTCTCCTGATTTGCTGACACCTTTTCATTCTGTATTGAACCATTGCTCCACACAGCTATTAAGAATGTTATTGACACATGTGGTGCCTTCAAGTTGAAGGGATGAAAGCCTGGTGAGTGGAGAAATGTCAGAACAGAGGATGAAGCAAAATTCTTTCAAAGAGATGTTGGATTTTAAGCACTTGCATAGGCTGTTAGTTACTAAGAATGGTCATGGGTTTGGATACCTTCTTTCTGTAATAACTGAAGTTGTAATATTGCAAGGTCTTAAGCTTCACAGAAGAGTGACCTCTTCTTCCTTGAGGAATCTCAGCACTGTTTAACTACTTATAATACTAGCTGCTTTCTTTCAGATAAAGGACTCTAGAAATGAAGGTTGACTGTTTTTTATGACATTCATTTTTGTTCTACTTGAATCTGATTGAGGGAGTTAAGCTATTAAACTTTTACTGGAAAAAATAAAGGAAAAGAGGGAAAAACTGGAAAGCTTTTGTTTTTTGGTGATGTTAAATATGTCCTTACACCTGAGGAGAGCTAGAAGCTGTAGAAAGAAGACCAAGCATGATACCTCTAGAAAGGGTGAACTGTTGGTGGGAGAGAATGGGCAAAGCTAAAGAAGGGATTGTTTCAGTGGTCACACAGAAAAAATAGGAAAATATTTTTGACTGGAATAAAATGTTGGTTGTCATTTTTGGGTTATTTTGGCTTATTTTCACAGTATACTTCACAGTGTGTTTATTTCTAAATTTGTATCTGCATCACCAGATATGCCTGTTAACACTTATGAAGGCAATAATATAAAACACTTATCTCTAGCCAGTTTTGATAGAGAAAAGGAAAAGGACAGGGGAATAATGGTAAATAGAGAAGAGAGTAGAAGAAGAAAAGCTACATGCAACAGGGGAGGCAACAGAATAGACTGTCAAAAAGATCTGACCTATACTTAAAGACTATCTCAGAGTGATGAGGAGTCTAGAGCAGGAGAGAGCATGAGGATGTATTATTGTTCTGGTCTGAGACTTATTTACTACAGTATCACCTCAAGTTCAGTGAATTTGTGTTAGAAAGCTTTTCAAAGGCTGTGTTTTGTGTTTCCACTTAATGTGTGGGCTTTGAAGGGATAATTAAAAATGGTTTCCCTGTCTCATAGAGCTTGGCTGCTCCATTCTGCACATCTGTTTCTTGTGGATGTGTGATGTAATTGTTGGTGTGGCCCCTGGAGAGCAAACCCACCTAACCTGGGGAATAAAATTTTCATCCAGATCCATTTCCTAGTCTCTCAGTGGCAGAGCTGCCTTGTGACAGTTTAGAGCACTCATCATTGTGCACATAACACCATGATTATACACCCTGATTATACATCACACATCCAGCGAGGCAGGGAAACCTGGTGGTGAGAATGCATCTGCTGCTGGGGTGGTATGTGCAACAGAAGTGATGAGTGGACAGTTGGAGGTGGTATTGTCTCAAACATTTGTGCCAAGCTTTGCCACGGAATTTTTCAAGGAGCCCTCATATATAGTACAGTACAAGATGCAACCAAAGAAACATCAAAAAATGAGAAAAATAATAGAGTAACAAGTGGAAAAGTGTTAGAATGGACTCATATGCATATGAAATTTTCAGTAACTTGTTTATCCTTTGAGATTTAATACAGTCCTTTTCCCTAGAAAAAGTGTTTTCTCCTTGCTAGATGAGTTTTTTTTTTATTTTCATTCCATTCAGCTAATGTTATATATACTTCACAGGGTTTTGTTCTCCTTTAAAATTTGTGGGATTGAGATTGGTTTGTTATTTGCATATAATATAAACTGACAGGAGCTGTAATACAAGAGTATGATTACACAGAATAATTAATAATATTTTTCTTCTGGGCAAATAGGTATAGTTGGAAAGTATGTCTGTTTGCAAGGATGGCTGTCTTTGTTCAGTCTGTAGCAAGCCTGAATCATTGAGGAGCATTAGGGTGTAGAGGGTTCAGGCAGCTGCTCTGGTCATTTTCAGACTCCAGATGTACAGCAGAAAAGTCCCTTTTCTTCCTGCTGAATCTATTAAGAATAGTACGTTGTTAAAGGGGAGAGCCACGTGCTAGAAATAGGAAAATATTACTTAAAGGAATGAACAAAGGTTGGGGATGGCGGATTTAAACCCTAGGTTTGTGGTCTCCTTTTCCTTCTCATTCAGAAACCACAGATATCTGCATTCTCTGAAGGGATTGGAGGCATAAAATATTTTATAAAGCTTTTTCAAAATGAGTCACATGGAAAAGAGCAGGGATAATGGGCACAAGTTGCTCATGGGGAGAGTCTGATTGGACAAGAGGAAAATTTTTCACAAGGACAATCAGCCATTGCAATAATCTCCCTGGGGAAGTGGTGGATTACCCATCAGTGAGCACTTTTAAGATTTGGCTGGACAGGGTGCTAGGCCACCTTGTCTAGACCGTGCTTGTGCCAAGAAAGGTTGAACTAGATGATGCTTTCTTGAGGTGCCTTCCAATTTGGTATTCTGTGATTCTATGGTTATGAGTGCTGGGGGATTTCCCATATGAGTGTTGTGGGTACATTTATTCACAATCTACTTGCAACTTCTCTAGAGGCTTGATAGTTATTTTTGTCTACTTAGTGACCTCATCTTCTCATTGCTGCCAAATAAAAATCAAAATAAAAACCAAAATATGTCTGAACTGTTGATTGTAAAAAAACAGGGATGATGAGTTTTCCATCTAATCTATGTAGTTGTTCATAACCTCCTGGGCTGTCACTGAAGAATCTCATAGTTATTGCTGAAAAGAAAATTTGTGGAGCACTTTTTAAATATTCTTGTTAGTTATACTTAACTTTTCTTTTAAATGGTATCTCCACATATTTCTTTTAGCAAGCCTCAGACTTGTGTGAGGCACTTGAGGTTGAAGTACCCCTGTGCATTTGGATGGACTCTGATGTAGGTCCCCTTGACATTTTCAGAGATTACAGCAATTCAGTATGTCTTTTTTAATCTTCTGTTATTTATTTATTTATTTACCTCCAATGAAGGTGCTTATGCTACACATCCTTTATAGCATGTGGGACTGGGGAAGAAGATGTAGCCATTTAGTGTGTGCACATGACCTTGCATTCCCCCAGGTAACGAATCCTGCAAAGTACTGAAAATGCTTGGAAATGCTCCTCAGGGATCGGAGGGAAGGATAGAG
>JANIJG010005519.1:17870-36631 GCA_024611175.1 Megaceryle torquata
TACCAAGGATTGGTGTGCAGACCAAGGCCACTGCTGGATCTTGTGCACCACATTGTGAGGTGCAGAAAGTAAAAGGCTGCACCTGCAGGGAGCAGCAGGTAGGGCAGGTGACCCTAAACTGACCAATAAGGGATTCCATCCCATAGATGTCATATTTGGTATAAAGCTGAGGGATCAGGAGGGTTCCCCTCTCTTTGCCCTCTTGGCCTGCTTTGCTGGCTTTGCTCAGCTTGGCTCAGGTCCTCTTGGACCACCAGGTCCACCAGGGAGGATGTTGGGTTCCATACAGGTTTTGTATATATTTGTATATATTAATTTTTATTATTATTTTAATTTTCATTAAAGATGTTCTAGTTTCCTTTTATAATCACTAAGTGTCTCTCCATTATTTCCCTTCTGTTCCCCTTTGGGGAGGGAGGGGGGTTAACACAGAGCATCTTTTATAGGTCTAAAGGGCTGCCCTGACCCTAAACTGTGACGAGATATTTGCATAGGAAGAAAGAAGAAAAGCTGTCTGAAGGACACTGGGAAAGGAGACCTAGATGATGGACCACTAACAAGGAAGCCCCAGTCATGACATGAGATGACAGTGTAGATCACACAGGAACAAGTCCAGGTGGCTTTTGAAAGTCTCCACAGAGAGTGATTCCACCACCTTTCTGGGCAGCCTGTTCCAGAGTTCTTTTACCATCAAAGTGAAGAAGTGTTTCTTCATGTTGACATGGAACCTCTTGTTTTCCAGTTTATGGACATTGTCTCTAGTCCTGTCACTGGACACCAGAATCTGGCCCCATCTTTCTGACACCCACACTTCAGATAATTATAAGAATTAATATGACACACACACACACACACCCTTAGCCTCCTCTTCTTCAAGTTAAACAGACCCATCTCTCTCAGCCTTTCCTCCTCAGGTCATTGGCAAATGATTGGGAAACTATGCAGAAGAGAATTCTAAGTGCATATAAGGGGAGATTCTTCACCAAATAAATGGTGAGATATTGCTGTCAGTTAAGCAGGATGTTTAAAAGTATGGGTGAAAGGGAAGGAGGGAAATCATTGCTATGCAGGGAAGTGTCCTTCAGATGCACATGCACTGCTGCGGGGCTCAGCTGTAACACCACCTTCAACATGTTGCATTACAGTTACAGCAATTCCTATTTTGCTAGGTTTACCCTTGAATGCAGCATGGGATGGCCACTTACAGTGGTCACCAACCATAAGCTAAGGGAGGTGCATGGCAAAGCTATGAATTAGGTAGGACATTTCTAAGGCTGCTAATGAGAGTGTGGTATCTTATTTCTTCATCAAGACCACTCATTCTGCTCTCTGAAAATCGGCCATCAGGGATTTGGAGGTAGTGAAGCTTCTGCAGAGCAACACATGAGATAAACAGTGGTTTTTACCCAATCTTGTCAGTCACCCAGGGAATCAGAAGACAGCTGTGCTTTCCATGCTGCTCAGCAGTGGATTGGCATAATTTTATTTCAGCTAACACTGCCTGATTTTGTTGCCATGCCAAGCAACTGAAATATGAACACCTCTGGTCAGTGGAAAGAATAGCAAAAGTCCCTATCTTGGAAAGTGTGATGGTAATCTAAATTATAGAAGATCATCAGATCATTAAAAACAGAAGCTGGGATTTGAACCCTTTAATTCCCAGGAACCATTGGTCTCCATGAGTTGGACCAAAGAAGAAATCCCACTGTTTTCTATAGTAGTCTGACCAAGACGCCTCTCTGCATCCAGTTTGCAGATAGTAATGAGACTTCACTACAACAAGCTATGGTGGGAAAAATTGTTGTGGGCAATCTGTCTGCCAGGGCTGGAGGCCATCTGTGAAGACCATAGTAAAAAGGACACACATTACTTGCAAGTTTCGGATGGAGCAAGAAGTACGACTCAGTTATTTCTGGAACACACACATGAAGCCCAAGGCAGAGCTAAAAGCTCCAGGGAGGGGTCAGTCTATGGGAGTCTGAACCACTCATGCCAAGGCAAAGGGGTAACTGAGTGACTCACACTCCTGGGAAATTTGGAAAGATTCAGAGCTGGACCAAAACCAAGTGCCAAGCTGAACCTTGGACTGTTCAAGTTCCAACCTGGTTCTAATCTAAGCAGCTCAAGCCCTTTTCTGAAGAGATCTATTTTGTATGCCATATAAAATAATTTTCACCTGATTTAGTGTCTAAGAATACAGTTCTCCTTCAAAGAATCTTTTTATAAAGTTAGTTTTGTAGGCTGGTGTATATGGCAATTATGTTATAAAATATACATATAGAAATCACCCATAGGGTATTAAAGTTTTGTTCTGCAAGCACTTTAATTATTTTAAGGATTAGACTTATCTCCAGCTCTGCTGAACACAGAAGGGAAACCTGTTTACAGTCAAAACAGAAGTGTTTTGGCACAAGGGTCTTAGAGAGATCACCTGAGACCAGATATAAAGTAGCAGGTGATAGCTCCATGAGTGCAAATAGTATATCCTCTCTCTCTCCTTATAAAGCAGAATTAATCACCTGCTGTAAAACAGACACACACACACAGAAACAGTGTGTCCTTTGCAAGCAAGAAAAGAATCAGTTTGAGCTGTCAGATGACGTGATTTTTTTGCATTCCTTTTCAGTTTTAAATCATAGGTTGCATTAAAAGCCAACTCCCATGCTCTCCTCTACCTGAAAGTAACTCTTTGAAAGGTAGAAATTAACAAGGCTGGCAATATTTATCAAGCTAATTGTGTACTAATTTGGTAGAGTACAACAGGCTTATAGTTTTTGAAGAAGACAAGGTCTAAAAAAGGCGTGAGATCCACCCTGGATAATGTCCTGATGAAAAAAACAGCCAAGCATTGAATAAAATTTCTCCATTTTTGTTTGGTTGGTTGTTTTGTTTGGTTGTTTGGTTGTTTTCAAACAAGTGAGGAAATTCAGTCATGGAAGGACTGTAGATACCATGACATCTTGCATGCAAACAGTTGAACCTGAATGAGATCAAGACATCATTGTATCCATACAGCAGGTCCTGAATATCCTTTATTAATTGCCTTGAAGTGCCATTTATAACAGCATAAAATGAGTATAAAATGCTACTAAGGTAGTGATGTGGGTATTTTTCACCAACCTCAAAAGGAGTTCTTGTAGGTGATGTCAAGCACTACATCATAAGGCCTGGAGATATTAAGTACTTGTCACACAGTGGTCAATAGTATGCTGGATACAGAATTTGCAACAGTGAAACACCATGTTTTAGCTCCTGAAAGTGTTTCTTTAACATCTTGCCATTTTGAGGAGGGTGGGGAGAAGAGAGATGAAGAGGTCTGTTTTCCAGCACAGGGTGCTGTGTGTGTGACTGCCTGTGGAGTCTGGTGAGGCTGCAGGGGATCTGTCTCTCTATCTACACTGAGGTGCAGAGGCAATAAAACGAGGTCTATTAATGTGGCAGGGTCCAGAAAGGTCATGACAGACTCCAGTGTTCACATGGTCTCTGTAGGAATGGGAGGTGGTTCTGATACAGGGATCTTGCTTAGGTCCCGTAAAGTGTAAAGGAGCACTTTAATGCAGAAAGCTGGATCCTACTGCCTGAATTTTGATTAATTTGTTGGTTTAGTCTGCTTATATGGTTCACACCCTTCCTCTTGAAAACCATTGCTCATGTATACATGTCAAAACAGAGCACTTACTTGATTGTGATTATTTTCCTCTCCAGCAACCATTTATTGAGTTACCTCGAATCACAGAATTGGAAAACAGATAACTGTGCGGCTGTGGGAGTAAATACTGTATTGCACAGCAAAGTGAAAAGTAACTGGAATGAAAAATCCCACCCTGAGCCTTTGCTGAATGGTGCTTAGGAACAAGAGTTTGTTTCTGTACAGTGCAGCTGGTGTTTGACATGTCATGTGGAAGGTCAGCATGAATTTTTCACTTAAGGTACAGGTGCTACATTTTCCTTTTCTTGACCTTTCCTGGGTTTCAAATCTGGCTTAATCCTTCTCTCAAGAGAGTAGTATAGCAGCAATAATCACTTAATTTATGCCCACCCACAACTAACTACAGGGGAAGTACAGAAGAAAAATTTTGTATTGCTTTCACTAGGGAATAGGAGAAGAGATTATGTTAGACAAGAAGAGAGAGGGAGAGAATGAGAGAAAGACATGCATATGTTCTTTCCATATTAGGGTTGGTGTATCCTGCAGACAATTATTTCAATAGCCAAGGGTATTTGGGTATGTATGGCTGACAGTGGAAAACAGAGACTTTGCAAACTTCACTGTACAGAAGAAAAATGGTTTGTCTCACAGCCCTGAAGCCTGGTATTTGGCATCTGAAAAACATCTTGCATGTTGTTTGCACCAACTGCAGTCAGAAATAGCAAAGTTTCACCTGACAAATCTCTTGTAGCAGAAGTCAGAACCCCTAAACTTTCATCCATTTCATTTGTTTTTCTTTGCTACAACCTGCAAAGCCTCTAAAGGGAATTTTCTGAGAACATAATTTTTTTTTCCTTTGGAACCATTTGTCAGATTGAAGTCTTTCAAGTAGCTCTAAAAGTGAAGATACCATTGACTAGTATATTGTATTGCTTATCTAATGGATTGCTATCTAAGTGGGAAGGTATTCTAAAATGCTGGTCATTTCCTATTTTACAAGTGAAGTGCATTAGATGCTAATAGCTGTATTTCCCAACTGTTGGTTTCTTTCTCCACCCCCTCCTTTTTTTTAAATTTTCTTCTTCTTAATAATAACTGCTTTAAAAAAAGTTATTTGCAGTTTATTTTTTTTTTTCCCCTGTCATTCTTGCTCTGGCATCACCCATTTGGAAAGCAACTGCAGTGTAAAAAAGCAATGATTTGCTATGATACTGGAACATACAGAGAATTTGAAAAAGTGCCTTTAGTAGAGATTACTACAGATTGTTACATCAAAATAAAATTAAAAAAAAAATTAAAAAAAAAAAAAATCCAGAACGCTGAAACAAAGAGCTACTTAAAGTTTCACAACAAATGTCTCCTTGACAAATGCATGGAGGGTAGCTACAAAAGAAGAAGTTACCTTAGCATAGGAAGAACTAAGTTGCTAGAAACAAGAAATGCAGGCACTGCACTACAGGGTCTTGCAAGGGAATGATGTTTAGGATTAGCTGTTTCCATTGGCAAGTTGTCCTTGAGGCCCACCTTGGAGTTAGGACCTTAAAAGGAGTGGAAAGACACCTAGGAAGATATGTTAGCCCAATAACCATGTCTGGGGCAACAGCCTGGCCACTGTTGGAGCTGCGCTAGTGGGAAATGGGGTTGCCAGGATCAGAGAGCCACTTCAAGGTTTCATGTGTGAAACATGAGGTGTTGTGGAGATAAGCCTTGCCTGCAGATGATTTCCTAAAGAGAGATCATGTTTGGGAAGACCTATTTCACTCAGTGCCATGTTCAGTGATTGCTCACAGATGGCGAGGTGGTACATGGAATGGGGAGGAACAGAAAGGATGGAGGACAAACTGTGTCCTGCTCCGCTCACTTAGAAGAAAGCTGTGAGGGGACGTCTCAGGTAACCATCCTCCAGGGCATCAGAAGCAGGAGTGTTCTACACACTTTTTTTTTTAAATCAGGCAAGCTAGCTAGATTGTTCTTCTCCACTTCCAGACATTTTGGTTTATTTTGAGACTTACCAGGAAACAGGTGAAAGTCACAGATCACAAGAAGGATATCAGAGTTTTCTCAGTACAGTCCCTTTGCTTTCCTTCTCTCAAGTGTTGTGTGTTCCTATTTTATTTTAGAATAAAGTTCACAGATTTGGCTCAAGATGGCAATCAGCTAACAGAGCACAGCATGAAAACTATCCCAAAGGGCCTCAGAGGGCCAACTTTGCATCCAGGAAAGTGCCAGAAAGCTTTGGAACAATGTCCACAAGCAGCTGCAGTGGATTTTTGCTGCCTCAATGTTTCTCTGTAAATGAAGAGAAGCTGAAAAAGGAGTAGCTATTACTGTGACCTTGCTCTCGACTTAAATGTCATGGAATCCTAATTTTTATTTAACAGGGGACAATTTCACTGAAACTTTAATTGGAAACGATTGTGATAAAACGGAGTATAAATTAACCCATGGAATGTATAATTTATCTCATTTCAAAAGGTTTTTATTGCTGATGTCTCAGGCCTTGAGCACACCCCAGTCTGTGTTTGGGATAAAAAATACCTGATTTCTCTTGTCTCTCATCAAATTAGACTAGCACAGCCAGTACTTAGAGGAATGCCATTCCCCAGAAAACTCCATGTGTGGTCCCTGCTTCAGCTCAGCAAAAACTTCAAACATTTTAGGACAAAAGTAGATAAGGTTATCTTAGGCCCAGGCTCATATCCCCCTATTTTCTTAAAGTAGACTTTTTCTTGCCACCTTGTTAAGCAGCTGGAAATAGAAATACTTGTATAAGAAGTACATTCCTGTTGCCAATCCTTACAAGACTCACAGCATCTAGGAGAGAATTGCCTATTACTCCTCTCTATGCCATACGAGTGCTTTGTCTGAGGATGTATTTTGAAGAATACCTTTCCAAGGCTGCCACCTTTTTCTGTGGACCTGTTAACAGAATGAAAAGATGTGCTACTGTGTGGGGTGTCAGTCTTTCCTTGCCTCTACCTTGTTATGTAAGCAAAATAACAGGCTTGTCCAAGGGGACAAGAGTGATTTCAGATCTCCCTGCTTTTCAGTCCTCAGTGTATTCATTCAGTTCATCACCCTTGTTTTTTTCCAGTTCTTTAAAATCATATTTATAAAGTGGCTTTATTCAAGCTTGATGATGTTTCCACCCTGCTACACTGTCTTTTCTTGGTACAGAGCTGAATTTAGTGTGCTGATACTTCTGTCCTTAGCATGGTGGTCTGAGATGCTGGAGCAGGCTGTCCTACAGACCTCTCTGGTATGTCCTTTGTGGCTCATGGAATTGGTCTGTGTCTTCTGTCTACCTATAAAACAGCAGTAATAATCCTTGGCTCATAGGTAGAATAAACTATCCTGCATGTTTAAGGCCATGTGGACACAAACTTTGTTTGTAACACTCTAGCTGTACCAGCAAAGTAGCTGAAACCCCTAACACTGAAGAACACAAAGGGCAGAGGAGTGAATGCAAAATGCTTGGCTCGGCATTCAGTGCAGAGGTTTCTCCTGATGTCTGGGAGGCTTTACGGGTGGGAGGGAAAATTTTCCAGGAGGATTTTGGATAACAGAAGTATATTGAGACATCAGCTTTGTAGGTCATAGGTGGAATATGTCAGACACAACCCCTCTGCCCATTGCAAAAGCTTTTCTGTGAGGCTGGAGTCCACAAGCATGGAAAGCACATCTGGGCTACTCAAAGAAAGATCTGATTCTGGGCTGCAGCCTGTTCTTACTTCCTCAAGTTTAGTTTGAGATTTAGAGTCAAACCTCTAAAACGATAAAAAGAGTAAAGCTGAAAAATAAGTAAAGCTGAAAAAGAAGTCAAGCATCTAATAAACAGCCTATAGCAAAGTAACAACCTGTCCATGCCCCTTCCAATTTCAGCCATCTCTTTCTAGCATCAGACCTCTTGAGAGCAGTCAGCCCAGCCTAAGTCAGCCCATAATTGTTTTCTTCTTGGACTCACTCTCAGTTTGTTCTTGGCTCATCATTCATCTGTGTTGATCAGTCAATTAGATGTTCAGCAAAGCTACTCATCATTCATTTGACTTTGCACTCCTATACACAGTGCTCTTGCTTGTAAAAATGGCTAACCAGTCCAAGCTGATGTTTAAGACAGCCAGTAAACATGTCCTCACTAGTGACTGATGGAGGGTGTTTCTGCACACACTAATGAATGCATATATTGAGATAGATGCATTTTATCACATCAGGCTTTGCACCACTTCCTTTGGGATTAATTTAATAGATGCAGTAAGTTTTTTACAGCATCTGAAAAGATTCAAGTACTGAAAGGTATATTTATACACCCTCTAGTTTTACAAATCCAGTGTGCAATCAGTGGTCAGTGGAGTTCAAAATGACCTCTTTAAAGTATTGTTTTAACTGCAGAAATATAAATTAAGTCCTGAAGAGTGCAGAAATAAAACACATAAGATACTAAGAATTTTTAATGGTAAAATTCAGGTATTTTATAGTTGTCCATTTCTATAAACATAAGTCAGCTCTTCATTTAAAAGATGTCTGTAAATATAATCAAAGCTTGTAGGTCATAGTTTTAACTAATTCCATATCCATTGTATTATGTGGTATTATTTTTATAGTGATCACAGATAGATGACTATTAACTTCAACTGGTAGTATAATTCATCTTTTGCAGATATTCCTATCTTTCTCAAATATGTTCCTTTGTTGGTCTCTAAATAATGGAAATTTCTTGAGCCTGACCTATTTGCCATCTAGAAAGTACAGACTCTGATATAGATTACCACTTAAGCCATGGCCACCTAAATTACATGGAAGTATAACTAATGACCTTTGTACTGTCGGGGCAATGAAAAATTAGCATTTCTAGAATTCTCCAACCAGCCAAATTTTGCTCTATTTTTCCTGTACATGGCAGCTGAAGTACATGGGAGGTAAATTTCTGAAACTGATAACAAAATTTAGTCCAAGACCTAAGTAATCATTGGCTTATTCAGAAACATAGCAGGCTATTAATAGTTGAAGGTCTGATTTCCCTTTTGTGCTGGTATAATGTTTTGCCTTTAATGGATTAATTTCTGATTTGTATTGATGAAACCAAGAGGAAAGTCTATTTCAAAGGCGGAAGGGAAGTTTCTTATGACAAATAACCAAATAATGGTTTTCTAAACAATTAATTACCCACAACTTCAAACCAGGAATATTCCTTGCACTTTTTTCTAGGACTTCCTCCCATATTATTTTAAAGTTCTCAAACAGAGAGCCTTTGCCTGTTCCTGTGAGCAACTGCTATCTTAAAGATGGCGTTGTCTGCAAGATACCCTGGCTGCTTCCTTTAAAATGTTCCTTCTCCCAGTCTCATCATTCTTGGAGGCATTGTGGAAAAGGGGTAATTCTACAGCTGTTGTCCACAGCTCCCACACAGGACATGGTGTGTGCAGGATGTCTTGGACATCACACCCCCAGGCTGCCTGGCTGCAGCAGAATACCTCCCCACCACGAAGAGGGCTGTCCATGCTGCCCCTCGGTGGCTTCAAAGGGGAAAACGGATTTTGGAAGCCCCAACCAGAACAGCAGAAGTAGCTTGGAAAGACAAGTTGGAACAAGTTTTTGCCTGGGGTGAGGCAGAAGCCAGGCAGTGCCCCAGGACCCAGGGGCAAGCATCGTGAGCTGCTTTGCACAGAAACAAGGTGTCCCTTCTTCTCTGTCTGGTGGTTTCTTGCGTACCTCAGAGGCATCATCTCCCACGTGGTTTCTACATCCCACTTAACCTTTCATTTGGGAAGAAATGTAACTCTTGGATGCACATTCATGGAAAATTTCTACTTCTGGCACATGTGATGGACTGACAATGTTAGTCCTTCTGCTAATATTTTGCCAGAAGACTGGAGCTAATGTATGCAACAGGTAAAACGTCTTATAGCCCCTAGAATAGATGGTATTTGCTTGAGCTGTTTTCATGCTTTTGCACCAAATTATGCTCTCATTTACACATCCCTGCTTCTGCTCATCTGATAGTAATGCTTCTCCTGCAGCAGCTTTAAAAGTCTGTCTTTCACCTGTGTATTGCCATTTTATCAGTACTTAGTGCAGGCAAACCTTCACTTTCTGTTTAAGAGCCTCCCGAGGCATCTTTGTGTCTGTGTCGCCACTTTCTGTGAGGAGATTTTCCTTTCATTAATTACTGTTTTCCCCAAGTAGCAGAATCTAAGGAAAGAAGAAGATTTCCTACAGGTGTTACCCACAGTTTATGTTTATGTGCCATTAAGAGACATGTCCATCTTGTTGAGTTTTAATGGATGTAGCTTTTCTTTCTATATACCTTCATACCAAGACAGAGCACTTCAACAATGCAAATGTTCTTGGTCATGTTCAGTTTATTTCTACAAATATATGCAGGATAAGAGATCCTCGGCTAAAACTATCTGAGAGCCTCAGGCAGTCCAGACGCTTCTTCCACACAGATGTGTTTTTCATCCCACTCCTGCAAACCCCCCTTCATCAAGGCTGAAATTCTGCTCCTGTAAGAGCCATTTAAGCACACTGCTGTTGACTTCAGTAGGGGCCAGACCTTTTCCCAGATGTTCCTTCTTTGCTTTAACATCTTCCTGCACTCCTGGGCCTGTAGTACTACTTTGTTCCCCACCCCGCTACACATTTAATTCCTTTTTTTCTCCCCAATTGACAAACAACTATCTCTGGCAAGCGGCGGAAGTGGCAGAGGATGCTCGTTAATATCCTTGCCAGATGATGTTTCCATACAAGTGGGTCAGTGTCGTGACTAGCACAATCATTCTGGGGGATACTGTGCCCTCATTCATGACAACAATCGGGCTCTCAAAATCCCTCACATAAAATAGCTGGCAAGAGCATCCTGTTATCTCTCTTTTTTTGACTGTGTTAGCTGGTACAAGCTACTCTGCCTCATGCAGTCTGTGCATTAGATACAGATATGTGAAGATTTCAGTTTAGTTCTTCAGTTGCTTCTTCTGCTGGGTCTGATCTAATTGCTGTCAGGATACATAGCTGATGCCTCCAGTGGTAATGGGAAGACTTAGAAAATGCTTTTAAGCTTTAAAATCTTCTTACGACAGCTTGCAGAAAAATTGCTAACTTCTAAAACTTGTAAAAATAATTGGTCAGTGTGGAAGAGAATTTAGGCTCTGATACTAATGCACTAAAATTCAATCACTGTGCACACCATGGCATCACTTCAATAGATACAGCTGGGGAAGCATTAGATTTACAGCTGTGGTTTTGCCAGTTTGGTCTGCAGAGTTAAATTCTTCAGCAGTCCTCCGGCCTTTCCTGGATTATACTCAACCAGATAGATCTCATCTGCCTCCCTTCCAATCCTAATAGCCTCCTACACATGGTCCCCTTCTCTGGCTATTTGTCTTTGCCTCCTTTGGCATTTGGATCTTAGACCTTCTTTTCATTTTCCCTGAAAGTTTTGGCTTGATCACGGCTTGAAAGACAGAGGGAGAAAAAACAAGTTTCAGGGAATTCTCCTAAAAATCAATGGGTTGACTTTCAGACTACTTAA
This sequence comes from Megaceryle torquata, assembly GCA_024611175.1. Classification (NCBI taxonomy): domain Eukaryota; kingdom Metazoa; phylum Chordata; class Aves; order Coraciiformes; family Cerylidae; genus Megaceryle; species Megaceryle torquata. The sequence goes on from JANIJG010005519.1 coordinate 29,048, forward strand.
CCTAGCATTTAATTAAAGTCCAAGAACTGTGGAGGTGGGATTGGTTTCTGAGGACTGACAACTTCTGATTAACATCTTTAGAATTGTCAGGGTTGGAAGGGACCTTAAAGATCATCTAGTTCCAACCCCCTGCCAATGGCAGGGACACCTCCCACTAGAGCAGGTTGCTCAGAGCCCCAGCCAGCCTGGTTTTCAAAACCTCCAAGGTTGGGGCTTCTACCACCTCTCTGGGCAACCTGTTCCAGTGTCTCACCACCCTCAAGGTGAAGAAATTCTTCCTAATGTCGAACCTGAATCAACCTCTTTCTGGTTTTAATCCATTCCCTGACAGCCTAAAAAGTCCCTCTTCAGCTTTCTTGTAGGCCTCCTTAAGATACTGGAAGGCCATAATAAGGTCTTCCTGGATCCTTTTCTTCTCCAGACTGATCAATCCCAACTCTCTCAGTCTGTACTTATATGAGAGGTGCTCCAGCTCTTTGATCATCCTTGTGGCCCTTCTCTGGACATGCTCCAGCACAACCATATCCCTCTTGCAATAGGGGTTCCAGAGCTGTATGCAGTACTCCAGGTGGGGTCTCAGGAGAGTGGAGTAGAGAGGGAGAATCACCTCCCTTGACCTGCTGGCCACACTTCTCTTCATGCAGCCCAAGATACAATTTGCTCTCTGGGCTGCAAGAGCACACTACTGGCTCATGTTGAGCTTCTCATCCACCAGTACCCCCAAGTCCTTTTCTTCAGGGAGTCCTTTTCTTCAGGGAAAGACTTGCACAAGTGCTGCTTCTCAGAAGACGATAATAGGGCTGGCTGTTACTTAGCATGTTTGATTCTTTGGTATCTCCAGACTGGTGATCCAAACACTTTGTCTGCTGACTCTGGTTCAGTTGCTGTTCCTTGTTTTGGCAGTGACTGGCAGTATATTACACAGCAAACTACGGATTAGGTAGGACTTAGATTACTTGTCATTCCAGTTTGTTTCTCTTTTTCTGGGTTGGTATGGCAAGTTAATCTATTTATTTTGGTACAAAGAGCAATTATGGAGATTTTGTGAGCTCCTAGTTGGATCACTTCAGTACTTCCCTGGGACCAGCTATTACTGTTTCAGGTAATTTGAGTGTGTAATGGGTGTAATTAAACACACAACTCTTAGCAGCTGATTTCTATACCTGGCAAATATTAGAACTGTGCCAATTTAGGAGGCAGAATATGTGCTGTACCTCTCTGGCAGGACTTAGCAATAAATATCAAAGGAAACTCCCTGGGCATATAGTGCATAAATATTTCAGTCTGGTCATGAACTATTGACACACTCAAAGATACAATGTCAATGTGACAATCTTGAGTTAAGACCTAATGTGATGAAATCAGGAATGTGCAATTTAAAAGAAAGATAGCAATTTCCAATACGTAAGCATGGAAGGCTGCCTTAAAGAGTGATTAATGTGGCATCCCATTAGCTTTAAGTACTACAGAACATCTGGCATATTTCTCCCTTGACTGCAAATTTCTGAGCACTGGTGTTATGTTATTTTATAGTATTCATTTTCTCCCCCTCTCTATAAATCATCTCAGCAATTGTTCATATCAAAGTAATTATATAAATGCACTTGATTAAATTAGCTTTCATCTAGTACAGTTTGGTTTGGGGTTTTTTTTTATATGGGCATTTCCCTTCCAAAAATAACTCAGAGGAACTGATGCATTAGTTTTGTGCCATATGACAGAGATTAGAGTCCCTCAGCACTGCTAAACCAGTACATTTCAGCAGACCTAAATCCCAAGTACTGTACCTGGAGTTGATCCACTGGACTCCTCTCACACAGGTACCTGGGAAAAATTTTGTTTATGGAGGCAGCAAGCTTACGGATATTTTAATGAAATTCTGGAATCTGGCATTACTCATTCAAGTTTTTCCGATTTGTATTACCCTTGGATGTTTCATCTTCTCAAAAGTCAGTCAGAGAATGATAAAGATCAGACTGCTTGGCACAGTGACCTTGGGCTATCTCTTCTGTTAAAATGTCTTGGGTGCTTTAACTGTGAGCAGATTGGGTCCAAGTGTAAGAGGATAAAGTCAGAATGATTAGGGATTTGTCCCATGACTTCAGCACTGTTGGATCCTCTTGAATGCCTTAAAAGCCCTTGTGAATTATGGATGTAACTGTATGCCAACTTTTGAAAAGTTAATTTTTTCAATGTTTTGCAGTTGATAAAACAACAACAACAACAAAAATAACCCATCACCTTGAGGAAGGTAGCAATATGAATTAGGCTAGCTATGACTTTCCCCAGCTCCTGTCGTTTAAGCATGGAGCAGAATTGTACCTGGTGGTAGCCACAGTGAGGACAAGCGGTGAGTTCCAATCCTCACAGCCCTTTTATTACCATGCTTAGCATCCAGCCCTGTGTGTTGCACTATGGTCATTCACCTTGGTGCATTACAGAATAAACTTCTTGAAAATATCCACCACTTAAAGCGTGGCCCTCTTTGTCTCCCCACTTGTATTTTGAAGAGCAAACAAAGAAAATGTTTTTTATACAGGGTTGATCACTCATCACTTCTATCCAACCCACTCTCCTTTCTTCAGCATCAACTGTTTTGCTGTGGCAGGCTGACCTGACTTCACTTGGGTGCTAGACAAATCTCAGCATGTAAGAGTTTAGATTTGAGCAACTTGCCCCAGGGAATATCAGGTGGAAGGAGGAGGGAAGACGAACATATCAAACATAAGATATGTCACCACCAGTCCCTCACTGCTGTACACACTAAAGCAAGAGTAAGAGAAGGCAGGACCGTGGGGAAGGGAGAGGGGCTCCTTTCCACTTGAAGTAATTAGTGCTCTGCTGTATTCACAGAGCGGCAATGATTATGCCATTCGCTAAGCAGAAAGCAGCCCTATGCTGTGTATTTTGGGGCTTGTTTTTAATTTGTAGTTTTTTCTTTGTGTTGTTTTGTTGTGTTTTTTTTTTTTTCTGAGTGGTAGGAGCTCTTTGACCATCTCATGCCATGTGTACTTCTAAATAGAAACTGCTACTGGAGCATGTGAGTTGCAGTTTGTTCCCTCACACAGGCATGTGTCATGATTTCCTATTGAAAGTCCATCTGCTTTGTCCTCCTCAGGTTTTTGGAACTCAGAGACCAGGTGAAACTGGTCCAGGGAGCCTCTCGCTGGCCTTAGCAATGTGGTGCAAGAAAGGGTGGGTTTTCTTATCTTTAAGTCATTTTATATGAAACCAGATCTAATACCAGTGGTGTAATTAAACTCAGTGAAGTTAGGGGAGATAAAGCTTGAGATTAATTACATGTTTGGAATCCTCAATTAACCTTTTGATCCCTAGGTTGTGCAGAACAGGTCACATACCTACCCAAAACACAGCACTAGCATCCCAAAAAGTCACAAGAAATACTATTAATAGGGTAGAAGATCAATAGCAGGGAGTGAACATCATAAGAGGTTTGGTTTGGATAAGCATACACACATTTGGCTGCTTATCTGAAATGTATCTAAATGACTGTAGCCTAAAAAACTTGTAAGAATGGACTTTGTAAGGTGACTTGCACTAGTCTTTTGGATTAGTTAATCAAAAAAGGGAAAAATGGGAAATGCTTCCATACTGGAAAAAGCCCAGTGAGGACATGGGGTAGAATTCTCTACAATTAGTTCAAATTTGCCCTATATCTACTGTTTTTTTTCAAAAATAACTTCTTTAGAAGAGACAGTGTGCTGTAACAGAGTTAGTTAAGGCAGGGATTTTCACGTACTTTGCACTGCATTAGGTACACATAAACCTCTTCTAATAAAATACATTTTCAAGGCTACAAAGCCATGCACTTGTATTAGGGAATGCCCTGATTAAAACTGTCCACACAGCTTCAGTTCATCCTGTTCAGAGGCCAGATTTGTGGTGGTCCATAATTCCCAGGTGCCATACAGCCCATGTTGCCCTTACCCTGCCTTAGCCTCTGAATGTGATGGATGGTGCTCACTTAGGAAAAAGCTGTGCAACACATCACTGCCTTGATGTTGTTTGGAGTGCAGTTCCACGCCTTATTTACCACGCATCAGTGTGTCAAGGTTTAGGGTCAAGGCTGTCCACTAGGCAAATGATAGATGCTCTCTGTTAACTCCTCTCCCTCCCTAAAAATTAAGGGAAATGGAATAAGGAAGAGACACTTATTGATTAGAACATAGCGTTAATGAAAATAATAATCTTGAAATGGAATATATGCAAATATATATAAAATCAATATCTAACCCAACTTCCCTGATGGCAGTTATATCACCATCACCACTGGATGCTGTGGGGTAGGCACTGGGGAAGTCTCAGACTGGATTCAGTGGCAGATGGGAATCAGATGCAGGAGCTGGATTCTGGAATTGGATTCAGGAACACACAGATTGGGATCAAATGCAAAATGGAGACAGTCCTCCTTGGACACAAAACATTGAAGAAGAGAGCTTGACCCTCATGATCCCTCAGCTTTATACCAAATAGGATGTAAACGGGATGGAATCCCTCGTTGGTCAATTTAGGGTCACCTGCCCTGTCTGCTCCTCCCTGCAGGTGCAGCCTTTTACTTTCTGCACTCTCAGCATGGTACACAAGATCCAACAGTGACCTTGGTCTGCACACCAGTCCATGGTAAACATGGAGCATTTTCACTGCTAGAGGCAGACACTGCAAAAATATGTCATTAACTTCAGAGAGTGAAGTTACGTAGAAAAGGCTGAGCTAAAAAGAAAAATCACTGAACAGAATTAGTTATGTTCTAGCTCAAACCAGGACACACTGTGGGAAGAATCACTCATTTCTTCATGAGCCTTCCTGAGGACTTTACAGTTGGCCATGTTTTGCTCCACAGGCTTTTAGAAATACCCTCTCAAAATATCTCTTAAATTTGAAAAGGCAATTTAGCCTCTTTCTACACATGAGGAATATGAGGCAAAAAGAGATGGAGGTGAAAGCACATTTCCCATGACTACAATTGCCGCTTTAAGAGTCCAGCACTTCTGCCAGTCAGACTGAAGGGGCTTCAGCATAATTGAGAAAACAGAGAGTAAACAATCCCTAATCCTGTCAGAGTAGGTGTTTTGGGGCATGAAGGAGGGTATCTACTCCATTTTCCTCTGTGAAAAATGCAGATTTGAAACAGCAACACTTTTTGCATAATGTTTGCTGTGCTGTTGATTTTGAATGTGAAAATCACTTTGTTGCTATTTTTATTAGCAGACTACTTTTTATTTCAACCTGAAATCTTCCTTGAAGTTTATTAAAAAAACATTTAATAGATTCTAAACTTAAAAACCAACAAACAAACAAAAAGTTTCATTAGTCACTATGCCTGTTGACAAATGTGTGTGAGAAGTCTGGTTGAAGAGACTAGCTTAGCGTCACATCCCAGACTTAGGAGGGCTGAAATTTCTCCACAACATCCCTCAGCAGCCTTCAGCTTGTATTCCTCCCTGTCCTCTGCCTCACTGTGAACAACTTTTCCAGCTTTCTCAGCCAATGAGGACATTCAGCTGCAGCATTCAGCTCACCCATGATCTGTTTATCCTGATCAGGGTGGATGAATGTCCCTGAAACTTTCTCCAGTCTCCTGCTGGTCCTCACCCTAGGTTTTGGTCCACTGAAAGCCAAAGAAGATGAGGAACTGGGACATGCAGAGCAGCATCTCATCAAGATCCTGAACTGGGTCATGGCTGAGGGACGTCCCAGAAGCACACTCAGATCCCACTTTTCTGCCAATATATGCTGATTATGGCATTTGCCTAAGCAGAGACTCTGCTTGCACAAAACTCAGCTTTTAAACTTTGCAATCAGATCAGGAGAGTTGGGCAGAACTTTGTTACTCTCTACAGCAGAGGGCATGTTTGTTTGCAAGTGTCTCACTCAGTACCAGTAATTTACAGAGCAAATGGTGAGTCTATCAAAAAGAAAGGTAAAGTTAAAAAGATGATGCATTTTCTTGAGAAGTTGAAGTCTGAGTTTATACATTTCAGAGCATTCCGTCCCTTTGTTCCCAGAAAAAAACAATGCAAAAGATGTGTGCTTACTCTACCTTTGGCAAATATTCCTCCTTCCCAGAAAGGTCCCTCTGCAGAGGCCCCATCTCTGTTAAAATAGGTGAAGTATGTTGGCACTTACTGCAGGAGGTTAATATTTGAAAGCAAATTCAGTCAGACTTTGTCCCCAGGAATCAGCACTGTTGGCAACATGCATGCTCATTCAAGGCAGCTGCAAAACAAACCCCATTCCTGGTAGCTGTTGTTACTATGAGAATGTACAAGCTGTTCATCCACCACAGACAGGAACTGGTACTGGAAGACTTGTGCTAAAAAACAACCAATATACCAACTGTGGCAGCATTAGCAACACTGCCTGCACAGGGTATTCCTAAATATAGTTGAGTCTTTTTCAGGATGAGCTCTGATTCATTGTATGAACATAAAGCTCCAAGGATAATAACCAAAATGAATCAAATCAAAACATCTCCTTTTACTTGAAAGATGCTACATGTATTACTGTTTCATAGAGAGGAGTTTTTTAAGCTGGGAGGCTCTGCAGTGCCATGAAGCTGCAATGAGCTCCAGCCGCTCACTGAGCTGACATAGAATAACTGCGAGGAAAACTGTGGCATATCCACCCCTGGTGTCACTTTGTTATCTGCTTGGCAACATTTCTGGGACTAACTTGCCCTAGTGAGCTTAAACAGACTCCTGATTATGAACCAAAATAGGAATGGATGCACAGAGGTCCCCAGACTGAGCCCACTGCTATTCTGGAAACCACCATAGCACAACTCCATACTGTCCTTTGGTAAAATTTCCGAGTACTGCACCTTAATGAGAAGAATCAACAACATGAAGTATGCAAGTAACTGAATATTTCCTTTCCTTCATGTATATATAGGGATATAATGCATAGCAATACAGCAAGGTAGTACGCAAGGTGATTTACACTTGGGAAATGCTGTAATTATGTTTCCTCTTTCCTGTGTGATTTTGCATCAGGTCATTTCAATACAAGCAGTTGAACAGATCTTCAAGCCAAGCAGGCAGGGGGAGCAGAAAAGCAAACCTACATTAATAATGCTGGTAATGCCCCCATTAATATTTGTCACTGCCAATCTCTAGGTCACTGCAATCAAACATCTGATGGGATGGGTGATAGCCAAATGCCATGCAGCATGCAGCCAGAAGCCTTCATTTGAAAAGCAGTGAGGCAAACCTGGTACATCTGAAGGGAATTAATGGGAAATCAATGGTAGCCAGGCAATATTGAAGCAGCAGCTGGAACAGCATTTCCTGATGTTCTCCTGCTTGAATCTGTTCTGTCATCTCACCTAAGCCACATAGAGGCTGCCAATGCATCCAACACATGCATTAAAACTGACCACCTTACGTTGGCTGGCTTATTTCTGATGGATTCTTTGTCTTGAGCTATCACCTTGTTTTTTTGAGGCTTGCTTTGATTAAGGTGATAGTCAGCTTTAATATCAGCCTTCCCCCCCCCCCCCCCCAATTCTTTCTTTACCTCTGCATTTCAGGGTAAAGTAAATGCTATACATAATTCTTTGCTGCA
>JANIJG010005520.1:0-16193 GCA_024611175.1 Megaceryle torquata
GGTTGGTTTCTTAAAATGCAAAACAAGGAATTTCCACTGGTAACCCCATCTCTCCATCCCTTTTTCTGTAATAGCACATAAATTGGACCAATTTACAAAATAGATGGGAGATCCAAGTTTCAGCTCTGTCACCTGTTTGACAAGACTGAGCAGCTTTCAAGTATTTAAATTCTTAGTAAATCAAAACCAACAAGTCACCAAGATGCCTTGTGGAGATGTGGTGTTGGAGACATGTCACAGAGATGATCCTTGTCTGTCCGTAATAAATAACCATTTTTTATGTAAAATTGCTTAAATAAGACTGACACCGTTTGTACCACTGAAAAATATCCTACAAGCCTGTAACAATCCTCCTCTTCCACTTTGCGGAAGAATTTTCCTGATCAGTAGATTTTCTGAAACTTGGAAAATTGTTCCCTTTGAGGATGGCCCTGACTTTGTTGTTTCCATCTTGTTCTCCCTCTCCTACTCCGGTAGCCCAAAGTAAATAACACAGTAAAATCTGGGAGTAGCTAGGAATCAGGGGGAAATTTATCTGTTAAAAGGAAAGAAACAGACAGATTCACAATGAGCATTCAAATAGCTACAGAAAGACTCCTGGAAAAATAATACATTAAGCTTATTGAAGGTTTAGACAATGAAAGCAAGAGAAATGTTACTTGTTGGCACAATGGCAAAGTATAAAAAAAAGAAATTAATCCTTCTTTTCTTCATTAATTCAAATGCTAAAAATGATATAGAGTTTCTACATCTTCTGGCAACTTTCTCATAAAATGGATATTGCTTCAAAGTTGAGTCCCATATCATGGCACACTGCATTTTGGTAACAGCAAAGAACTGAGTTTGCATTTTCTTTACCCATTTTTCAACTACTCATGAAGAAAAGCATAGTGCTGTTCAGGAAACAAAGTTTCATCCTAACAATAAACTAAACCAAATTTTCTATATTATTCAAAATCTTTGCTACCGCTAATAAAAATAGCACTGATCAACAACAACAGCAACAAAAATATCAAGAAAGTTTGAATTCATTCGTCCTTAACCCTCCATGACTTGGGGTCACAGTTTTCAGCACGTAACAGATGCTTCCACTCTACTCAGCAGCATTATCTATCTTACAAGTATAGCCATCTCTCATAAATCTCATTTATGAGGAAAAAAAAAAATCAAGATCCTTAAGTACCTGAATAGATAATCTAATGTGATTTTTTTTTTTTTCCTAACTTTTAAAGTACCACCTTTAAAAATAGTGTACTATAGATAACAACTTTGGAATTTAGGGACTTTTTTTCCCCAATGGACTGTAAAATATTCTGACTTAAAAGTATGTTTCATAAAAGTAAATAAAACCCCAAAGTAAATAACTGGGAGGAATGGCAGATATGCCTGAAGGCTATGCAGCCATCCAGCGAGACTTGGACAGACTGGAGAACTGAGCAGAGCAGAAGCTAATGAGGTTCATTCTTTACTGTAAGGGTCACAGAGCACTGGAACAGGCTCCCCAGAGAGGTTGTGGAGTCTCCTCTGGAGATTTTCAAAACCCGCCTGGATGTGTTCCTTTGTGACCTGTACTAAATTATATGATCCTGCTCTGGCAGGGGGGTTGGACTCGAAGATCTCCAAGGTCCCTTCCAACCCCTGACACCCTGTGATACCCCTCAAACTCTAAGTATGTGACCATTAAAATGTATTCTTATATAAGGTATGTAGACCTGTACTTGTGCACAAGCCCTAGGCTTGAGTGAGATTTTCCTTTTCTGGTCACTGCTACCAATGGACAAATACTAAATTACTCTGCATATCTTTAATAAATTGTGCTATTGCTATCTTCTATCAAATAATTAATTTCCATCTGTTTCAGCCCATAGTGATCACCTTACAAAATTCGTCAGAGTAGTAACATTAGCAGCTACAAAATGCAGCATATTACAGAGATACCCCAGGTATCTGTGATATACTGCAGGAGGTCACAGATGTGTCCATGAAATACTGCACTTGCAGTATTCATCTATCTGCCAGGTAAGAAGAGCTTATGAGCTTGTGTATGGAGCTGTACTGTTTTAAGAAACCAAGCAAAATTGAATAACATGGGCATATATATTATTGTCTCTCACAATCCCTATTTTTTTAGTATAAACATGGGTTCAAGTATCTTCAGGGTGTATCTAACTACTGGGTACATTATACACCTTTTGTTTCTTTTGATTATTCATTTGAATATTAAAAATGCATAAATCAATTTTTCTGGAGAAAGTTATCCATCAGAATTAGCTATGAGGAGTGAAAGGTGGGTAGATCAGCCTGTCCAAGAGCACATACAACATCTAGTTTTGCTGTGGCAGCTGTGGACCTCTTCCAGATTTAGTAAGTATATGAACACCAACAAAAAAAAAAAAACCAAAAAAACCCCAACAACAACAACAACAACAAAATTTAAAATAACAAGTGGTATTTTCTTTAGAGATTATGCCTGTCAAACATAAAGCAAGTAATGCAGTAATGCTTGAATAAAAGTGACATTTATGTACACCAAATGTTTACAAAGTTCTTGATGAGTTACTTGTGTAATTATCTCTCAACATTGCATTCTGACACTCAAGGAAAGCGAGAACAGCTGTTGATTTTATAGCCAACTGCTATTTTTGCCTTTACACAGACACATCTATATTCAACATTTTTATGTATATACATACACACACATATCTACACACAGAGAAATACATGTATCTGTACACTTGCACATAAATACTGATAGCTCTCTAGGAGAGTGAGCCTTCCCTTTGCTTCACAGTCTGTCAGTGAATACTGGAACTGACACTCCTGGTGAACAGCTGCCTAAATTGTAATGAGATTAAATATTGGAAATAGTCAAGTTTAAGTAGAGATACTTTCTTCAGGGAAAAAAAATAGCAGTAAACCTTTTAGTTTATTTTCTTTTTTAAAATCTGTATACTTAAACCACATTTGCTGTCTTCCTGAGTTTTATATCATTCAGGAAATAGAAAGCTGGATTCAGTCATTTTATTTGCATCAACAATACCTTTCTCTGTTTATCATTAATCACTGTGGGAACACGTCATTAATCACTATGGGGAAGGTTATCAGACATGGTCTACAGCAAACTTGGAATACTACACTAGATCAAAGAAAGAAATGTTCTTTTAAGATAAATTTACTGAAGATTCACTTCTCAAAAAAGCATATGACTGGAATCAACTCTGGTGACTTAGCACTGCTGAGACAACATGAAATATTTGAGATATTTATACTCTGATTGCAGCTGTCCAGAAGAGATCCAGTCTGCCCTTTCAGATGATAAATGGCTCCAGAATTAAATGTTAGGGGCAAAGGAACCACTGTCTGTTAGCTGCCTTCCCCCTTCCCATAACACATATAGAGGACATCCAGGAGAAGAAGAAATGGGGACAGACCATTTTCCCATATTAAAATCCTCTATCTGTATAGAGGATAGCAGTTACACTAAAATAAGAGATAGTGCTATTGTATATGTAACATAACAAATATATAAGCAGATAAACATAACAAATCTGGGTAAAAGATTAATTTAGAGAAGCTTCTCTGATTGATGGTATCTGGTATTAGCTATCATATTTTAAAGTAGTAGCAGGTTTGTCTTGGTTGTTTGCAAAGCCTGGCATGGGTAAGTGTTTGCAGATCCACACTGGCAATTTTAATCAAAGCTCTAAAGTAGTATTGCATCACTATTTAAAGGTCAGGAGTGGCTGTAATTAAATGCCCTCTTTTTTTGGATGGAACCTGCTTCCATAATTCTCTGGTAATTCAACCTCCCAATCTAATCAAAGCTTCATTTCAAATTTCCAGGCATTTTCTACTAAGTTCTGAAGGGTAATCTTGGTGTTATTACTAAGCCAAATATTGCGTTGATAGACATTAAGTTCAAGTCCCAGGATTGTCCACATTCATATTAAAACAATATTTGTAGTACTTTCCTGACAATAAGCAACTAGTGCAAACAAAACCAAACATCTCTCCAAATTAAAACAAACAAAAAGAAATATGAGGGTAATAGATAATCACAAAATGAAATAATCACACAGGGGCTTTGAAAGAAATGTGATATAAAAAGCAGTGATAAAAATATGGATCATCTATGGTTACATTTAAAACCTCCATATCAGCAGGGCTTCTAATGCGCTTAGCAAGACATACTATAAACTAATGTTGTTATTATACAGAAATTTCTTATTTAGCATCTGTTTCTAAGGGTCATTCAGTAAAATTTTCTAAAAGGAAAAATGAAAATATTTATTAATAAATAGACACATTCCAAAACAGCTTTAATGATATTTAACCACACACTTATGTGCAGTCACCCATAAGAAGTATATTGTTTCTATATACAGTAATTACAGTACAAGATAAAGGTCTCATATGTACAACTAACCACTTAGTAAATGATAGGCTATGGTGATAATTACAGACATTGCTGAAATCACAAAATGAAAATCTTTCTCTAACTTTCCCAATAATGTTCCCTGTGGGCAGTTCTCCTATTATACATGTATTCTATAGAAGCCTTAAGAAATTGTCATAATGCAGAAATATTTGTTTGAATAGTTTCTGCTGCCAGCAGCAAACTATAATTTATTACACTCTGGGATACACAGGCTGTCATTAATTCATCTTTTATCCCTAAGTGCTTATTTATTTCATTCTGTAGTCACATGGCAAAGATTTGGTCTAAATAGTATCAGTAACACCTATTCCAACTTTTCTGTCTGTAAGTCACTTCTGTATGGCTTTCAAAACTATTGCTCAGTTATCAGTGGTAAAAGGTACAGGGTTTTTTTTAATTATTTTTTTCTTTTTTTAGTTATTTTATTTATTATTCAATCTCATCAAGTACCTAGAAAGGAGGAAATTTTCATCAGAGACTTGACTTGCTTCAACAAGCTTCAGAGCACAAGGTCCATTCAGAAGATAAAGCAAAGCAGTGGTGTAATAAGATGGAACTAATTGGAGATACAAACTTGACTATAGGAACAAGTATCACTTTGAAGAGATCTGATGCTACTAAATGCAGTCTGATTTTGCCTGAGGTTTTTGAATCAGTCAATCCACCTTAAACTGCATTCACTGATGTGTTTCTATGTCATCTAAGTATATTAAAGTACATGAAAACTTCACAGGGCCTTCAAAGATACATAAACAGTATGTTTTATGAGCATAGACAAGGTATACAGAATACATTTCTTATTCTTCTTGTCCAAATTAATGGCTAAAATGACTGCAGATCTTTCTATGTTGTTCTTAGAAAGCATTTGTAGAGCTCTTTGTAGAGCTCATATCACTGAAATGTCTGTAGACACTCTCCTATAAGCCTAGCAGAAAAATCTGTCAGTTTATTAACCTGTGAGAGTTTTCCATTTAGGAATAAAATAGACATGTTAATTGGACTCTTGATTTGTTACAGATATTTCCTTACTGTATTTGTATTTAGAACCACAGTAACATCCAGAGACTAAGTAGCTGTGAATTGGTGGTTCCTGCTCTGAAGGTCTTGAAGTCCCGGCTTTAAGTTCTTTAGACACAAAAAGGACATTAAGTTACATCAGTAAAAGGGTTTTGCATTAATGTATTTGCTTTCTTATTTTCTACGGATGCTATGACTGTCCCAGAATGGATTCTGAAAATATAGCGTGCAATATTTTCCCTGGCAACAAGATTTTCAAAATTGCTCCCAGGAATAATTAGCACAACAGCTGGCAAATTTGAATTATTCCAGTACTGTTCTATGGGATCTCAAGACAGTCAGGCTCTGCATGATGTTGATGCTCTTCTCCTGAAAGAAATACTGCAGTAAGTTAAAAGCTTCAAGCAGGAAGAAACAAACAAAATAGCATGAGAAATCTTTTTCTAGAGTCCACAAATTAAAGCAAAGACCACATCTTCATTTCCAAAATACAGGGAGAGACCACAGAGTAAAAAAAACAAAAAAAAACCACCCCAAAACAAACAAAAAAACCCCAAAACAACAAAACAAACAAACAAACCCCCCAAACCCAAAACAAAACAAAACAAATGAAACAAACTAACAAACAAAAACCAAACAAACAAAACAAACCCCTTCTAATTTTACCTAAAATTGAGATAGGTTGAAGAAGATCATGACAACCAAGTTTCTTGTTACAGATTTTTTTTTTTTTATTAGAAGAGTTAGTTCAATAAGAGCATGGGTCTCCTGCCATCTCTGAATTGATTGCAGAAGTACTCATCTTTTTTCCTTGAATAGAATGGAGAAGGTATGATGTATCTTTTCTCAGTTCCTCCATACTAGTGACATTTTCCTTTTCTCCATTCATATATATGCTAAGTCATTAGAAACATCATTAAGTATTTATAATGCTGATGAGCTCTTTTCATGTTTATAAGTAGCTTGTGCATTTCATTATCTGTTCAATGGGAGAGGAAAAGAAAAAGACGGTTATTCTTCAGGCAGGTGAAGGTTACCATTTTAACTTCTGTACAAAGAATAAGGGTGAAATTCCTATGTCTGGAAGATGTCAACCAGTTCTTCCATCTTAAAGTAATCTGACAATCTCCTCATCCAAGGAGAACTAATAGAAGATTTCACCTGTGTAGGAGATAAATTTTTAAACAGTGGTTATTTTAACAGTATCTAATTAAGAGAATTCAAAATGAACATGAGTGTGCTTCCCAATAAATGCCTAGCTAGCAGAAACATGGTATCAAGCATTGTATTAAAAGAAATATTAAAAAGTGAGGAACAAAAATAAAGGGAAAATACTTTAAGAACTAAGATGCACAAAACAATGTGAAGCACTGCTCTACTGGCTTTACCACAATACTTGTTATTTTTCTTAAATCTCCAATTCTCTAAAGTCACCTGGTAATAGAAGACCTTTAGTTTTCATTATTTTCTGTTCCTATGGGTTGCAAATAAAATATTGAATCTAAAGGCTGAAAACTAGAAGGCAGATACAAAGAAACTATAATTAATCATTAAAAAGGAATCTTACCTAATTTTAATATATTAATTTATTGAACATTTTTATGAGTACCAATGCATTAATTTTGAATGCTGGGTGTTGGAAACTCTGGCTTGCTGACAAATAAGTATTCATGGTTGGTTAACATGCAATCTCTCAAACATTTAATGTTATATTCTAGCTATCACTAGAATTCATTATTTATTGTGAACTGAGCTGTCTGAGTGCCAAAAAGTGAAACATTATATGAGGAAATGTATCGAGATCTTTTCAATCTTGTTATAACTTTCCCAGAAATAGAAACTATGTCTATCTCACAAGTAGCTAGCTTATACATGTACACAAAATTGTGGAGTTTTGAGGTAAGAAAAAAAAGTCGTAGTTCAGCAAATACATTTATTTAAGGAACCTGTGTGCTAGTTTACAGCCCCATTAACTTCCTCCAACTACTTTCAGTGTGAATGATTGACATTCAGTAGCACAAAAAGTTTGTCTTGATATATTCTATTTATACGAGACACGCATACACAGACACATTCATATGTGTCCTTCAAAATCGTTACACATCTCCAAAGCTGCAAGGCTTTGAATAAACATGGTGGAACTAGAATTCTAGTAGTTCAGTAATAGCTCGTCAAAGGAAAAGAGTAGCTGTGGGTAAAATATCTTTCTTATCTTTTATGTCGAATGAATTATTAATTTGTCATTTATTAGCTAACTGTGCAAATTTTATGCTTTTTTAACATTAATAATTACTTTATGCAACTTTATGCAACATACAGTGGATTTGTATGATTTTTTTTCCACCCTGACATTTTAAACACTCTATCATAATAAATACAGTGATTACTATTGCCTTGTTTCAGAGAAGGTTGTAAAAACATGTCTCATTAATTTTATGAGGTCATCTAATTGATGTAAGAGAGTAGCAGATATTTCAGCTTGCATCTGGAAATCAAGCAGCTCCCTGTGGGCATAGAGAGCTCAGTCAACTGCAGGCAGCCTCCATGGTCCAGGAAGAATCTAGCTGTAGCTGTCATCAGCTGAATGGGATAAGTTGCACCCAGTCCTCTCTTTGGCATTACGGGTTTTTTTTTTTGGGGGGGGGGTCTTTGTTTTTTGTTTGGTAGGGTTTTGTTGGTTTTGTTTGGTTTTGTTTAGCTTTTTGGTTTTATTTGGTTTTTCATTTGTTTGGGGTTTTTTGTTTGGTTGGTTTTGGTGTTTGTTTGTCGTAGGTTTTTTTGCATGCACTAAGAAACATTAACTACAATGCATAAGGGGGAGAAAAAAATTCATTTACATCTCAGTGCAAGACTGCCACAGAACCACAGAATGGTTTGGGTTGGAAGTGACCTTTCAAGGTCATCTAGTCCAACCTTCCTGCAGGAAGCAGGGACATCTGCAACCAGAGCAGGTTTCTCAGAGCCCTGACCAACCTCACCTGGAATAGTTCTAGGGATGGGGCATCTACCTCCTTTCTGGGCAACCTAGGCCAGGGTCTCACAACCCTCAATGTAAAAAATGCCTTCCTTCTCTCTAGTCTAAATCTCCCTCTGTTTAAAAGAATCACCCTTTTCTTATCACATCAGGACCTGCTAAAAAGTCTGTCCCCATCTTTCTGACAGGCCCCTTTAAGTACTGAAAAGCCACAATAAGGTCTCTCTAGACCATGTCACTAAGCACTGCATCCAATCTTTCCTTAAACACCTCCAGGGATGGTGACTCCACCACCTCCCTAGGCAGTCCATTCCAGTGTCTGGATCACCGTTTCCATAAGGAAGTGCTTCCTAAGATCCAACCTAAACCTCCTCTGGCGCAGCTTCAGTCCATGCCCTCTCGTCCTGCCGCTAGCTGCCTGGGAGAAGAGCCCGACCCCCACCTGCCTACAACTTTCTTTCAGGTAGTTGTAGAGGGTGATAAGGTCCCCCCTGAGTCTCCTATTCTCCAGGCTGAACAACCCCAGCTCCCTCAGCCTCTCCTCATAAGACTTTCTTTACAGTCCCTTCACCAGCCTCATCGCTCTCCTCTGGACCCGCTCCAGCACCTCAATATCCTTCTTGAAGTGAGGGGTCCAGAACTGCACACAGCACTCAAGGTGAGGCCTCACCAGTGCCAAGTACAGGGGAAGAATTACATCCCTGATCCTGCTGGCCACACTATTCCTGTCACCAAGTTTCATGGGAAGTTACTGTGTATGAACAGATCTATTCTATTGTGACACTATTCTACAGTGTCACCTTTAGAAAGGCTATACAAACATTGAATGGAGACATGAAAATTTGTATCAAGATACAAACAGAATTATCCGACATTGATGTTTTTAAACTTGTATTATGGAAGACTTCTGTTTCTTACTTAGCTGTTGGCACTGCTAAGAAATCATGTCGATGAACACTTACTGGAATAAAATTTTCAGTATGTGAACTACATATTGTTCTGAGTCAAATGAACTATATAAAAAATTACTAACTTAACTGTATTTCATCCTTAAATTACAGCCACTGGGGAATGTAACACTGCATATAAAATGCATACAAAAAGACAAATTCCTGTTATAGTAACCTTCTGTTAAACAAAACTCTTGAATAATCAGTGTTGTCCTGTGATCCTACCTCATTCAGATTTTGAGTCAGTCAGGCACAATGCAAACCCTCCTTTTGGCAGCGTTTTAAAGGAATGGGATTTACCAAGCTGATTGGAAAGATGCTTTTCCTATGTTCCCATTAGTTTGGGGCAGTAGATTTTGTCTAATATGACATGATTATTCACTATTTTTTCCATTTTTATCCTGTAATATGTCAATAAAATCTAAGGGCAATCAAATTTATTGAAACTATAAAAATTTATCAAATAAAAAAAATTGTCATATATAAATGACAAAATTTATCTTAAAGCTTTTCTGTTATGATAAAAATCAAGTTACATGATTTTATGTGACATAATAAAAATGATTGAAGCAAAAATTTTCTTTTGTAAAAAGCAACTATCAAAACTTGCATTCACAAAACCTAAACAGTTTTTTCTGTACTGACATTTTTCTAAGAATTTTTAACTGATCTTTCTTGTGAGAAAAAGTATTTGAAATTAGAGCCAGACAGCAATAGAAAAGTTTCAAAAGAAATTGCATATTTTTTAACATCACCAGGAAAGAGGAAGAGAAAAAAAGGCAATAATATGTTCTTCCATGTTATAATGTTGTTCACAGCAAAGCTGTACCATATGTCAAAAAGGATGACAGACAGCCCTACTGGCTTTTGAAACATTTATTTTTTAAATAGATGTGGCCTCCACTTTCTAGAAAAGAAAATTGTATTTGTAATTATATTTGCATCATGCCACATGACAATATGGAATACATAAAACTAGGATAAATTTTGGTAATTGCATAGCTAGTACAAGGAGATAAGCAAGAACCTGAGAGCGTAAAGGTACAAGCCTATTTTCAATATGTAGTGCTAGTATTTCCAATAATCTCAGTGAGATGCCAGCCAAGGAGTAGATTTCAAAAGTGAACAAAACCTAGAATTTGTCCTTATCTCTATCACCTTGCACAGTTCTACTGGATTTTTCTGTACTCTTTAGATAGTGTAATATTGGTAAATAGTTCCTGTCAACAAAATTGTTATAGTGATTAAAACCAACACCAAAATTCCAGCTTTTTCTAAAGCGGTCTGTATAAGCAGTTGACATTTCCAGAATCTATGCACTAGATAGTTAATTACATATTCATAAGCATCTTCTGTGCTTAATGTTATTGTAGAAAAATACAAGAGGCTCTTGAAATATCTTCTCCTCCTCCAAGTGACATTCATATAGCACTAGAAGAAATTTCATAAAAAGAGACTTGGATATATACCAAAATCTCCTAAAATGAGTAGAACAAGAGGCACAACTACAATTTAAATGTAGCAAAGGGAACAGTCAAGTTTTTACTGTTATATACATCCTTACATATCTCACCAATTCAAAGTCATAGCTCCCCTTTCTTTTCAGCTAAAATCTAAATGTACAATACACTAGCTCTTCAGGAACCTTGCACTTTCTGTTGTTTTTAAATCAATGAGGACCAGGACAACATATAAGCGTTAAAATATGTAGGGGGAAGTTTCAGTCATAATCAGGAAAGCAATTTCTTTCTGCACAAAATGAACTTGTCAACTGAAAAGGAGATGAAAATTATACTCATTGATGGCTAGGCAGTGACTAATTATTGGAAATTCTCAGGTTTCTGTGCATGAGGTAGGATAGGTTGGATCATTACCATAAAGATGCATTTCTCTGTTCTAATGCTTACAGCTATAGGCACTACTCAAAATCAGAATGAATAGTGCTAAAGAATAACAATGCAGACAGAAGCATTGCTTTTCCTGCAGACCACAGTCTGTATAACAAACTCTCTTTCAGAAGTAGGACACAACATTCAATTCAGTAAAGCAGCTCAATCTTTTTCTTCTCACAAACAGTATTTCATAATCTTTATTTATTATCTAAATCTTGTGTTATAATTTCATTTGTTTATTTCTTCTTCAGGAAATGGCCAACATGGCAAACTATGAAAGTGTTAAAGGATGTAAACAAGAGGCAGAACCAAAGCTAATGATATCAACAGCACTGTTTCTGTAACTTAAAGTAGAACCCATTCAGCACCCTTGAATTAAAATCTGCACTAGTAATACAGATGTCAGTGTTGATGTCAGCAAAACTGGAAGCAGTATCATCGGGTAGATTTTTTTGTTGTTGTTTTACTTTTTGTTTGTTTGTTTTTAAAGGTTAAAAAAACTGAGGAAAATTACTTCAAGATTTCCGTAACTAGGACATGCAGGCATAACGACTCCCAAGGACTGCCCTTGCTCTGTTAATGGCCTTTTAGATGAAGTGCTGGTACATGTTATATATATTTCTTTATATCTGTATAAATAAATGCCTGTTACATCTATTATCATTTATTGTAGGACAAATTTCCAGAGCAGATATTCTTCAAAATACATTTTAAAGAAATATGCTAGGACTTTAAGCTATGCTTGATGTAATGCTATTAGATGGTACCCATTACTGTAACATCTGCTATCCCGTAACCCACAGGTATCTTTGTTGTCCTCTGGTAGCGAGGTGAAGGTAGCATCTCTTGTGCATATAGAAGAAATAGGTAATTAACCTATTCAGGTAAGTCTGCAGAACAGTAGTATATTGAAACAAGTTTTACAACATCTAGACTTTTCACAGAAAAAAGCCTTCCTTTCCCCATAGACAGGGTGGCAGAGTTAGTGCCATCTGCTGACAAAGAAATATCTGAAATCAGATGCAGAACTCCAGAATTCTAGCTCTGGGAGATGTCTAAACTGAGGTGTTTGCCTTTCAACAGCCAAAGAAAACTTGTTTCTAAATAATATTAGATAGGTATGGTTAGTTTACACACGTGTCCAGTGTTTCAAGAGCCATACAACTGACACACTAATGAAAACTCAGCACAGAGGTGACAAAAGTAGTAAACTGTCTGAAATAGCCATCACCTCTGAAAGTATCTATCTTGAATTGATTGGAAAGAGGGCACAAGAATGTTAAACTGTGATGTACACCATAACACTTGTTCTTTAAATCTTTCCTGGTGATATACCAAGTTCTAGTGCGTCCTCGTGCTAATTTCATGCACAGGGCAGTAATGAACTCCAGCAATGGGCAGAGCCACACCTAGAGACTTCATGTCTATTCAGTCGAGAGCCAGGCTTTGAGGGAAGTCTTGGAGCAGCTGCAAAGTCAGCACATGTGTATCACAAAGACAGTAAAGGTTCATCTTACTTCACCTCATGAGGATAATAGTCTGTGCAAAAATTAATCAGCCATTTTCATGTAATTATACTTTATAGACAACAAACTCAGTTTATGCAATTAAATATTTATGATATTCTAAGGTTTGTTAGTGTTTCAAGCTACCCTCCACTTGTTTCCTCCTCTTTCTTTCCCCCTATGGTCCTTTTTTCAATAATATAGCAAATTGAAATTCCACAATAGCCATTATTGAGCTCGTATTATTCAACCAATTTTTTATACACCCGCATCAATTGGAAATCTTCAGGAGTTCACCACTGCTGCCCAGCCAATAACAAAGCTATTGAATTCACTACTGCTTCTGTAATGAGATTAAAATTATTTCTAACATCCTCCTACTAAAATGCTCAAAGCATCCTTTAATTATACTCCAGTCTACTTGTATTTCCACCCCTTCACAACAGTTTCTTGAACAATGACTTGTATTCATCCTTGTGCCATGAGTTCTGCCTCTACTGTTTCATTTTATTCTGAATACAAAATTGTAAAGACCTTAATTTCCATTTATTAAATTCAAGCATAAGATTTTCCTCTAAAAAGCACACGTTAAATTCTGATGTTTTAAGTCCTTGGAAGCAAGTAATTTGCAGTTTTAAGCCAACTTAAACAACTCCACAGTGTTCGGAGATATCTCTAATCTTTCAGTGAAGGATAACTCCTTGACCAACTCCTTTGAAAAAATTCTGCTTTCAGAACATACAAGAGCTGAATACACTTTTAATGTTTCTTAAAGAAATAATAATTATAAAAAACCCCACAACAAACCCCAAACAAAAAACAAACCAAAACCAAACCAAAATAAAAAATGACCAACCAACCCAAAACCACAAACACAGAAACAACATAAAAACCAGAAGGAATATAAATATCTTACCTTCATCCAAAAGGGGATATTACTGGCAAATACATATTTTTGCAGTTCCCACCTATTCATAGGAAAGGGTCTTTCACTTCTTCTTCCTGCATTAATTTTTAAACAGAAATATCTATTAAAAAAAAAAAAAAAAAAGCTTTAAAAAATGTTTTTTAAAAGTATCACAATTCCATGATTCTTGAATTGCTTGAAAACATTTAACATATAAGGGGATAGATGACAGCATCTGTGGGGTAAATTCATCAGCACAGATGGTTCTGATGCATAAACTTACAGCTGAACTAGAGGAAATACAGGCTAATAATTTTATTCCTAATAGTTCAGCTTCTTTTATTTTCAAATGAAAATATATTGAAGCTATTTTTCTGAAGTAATGTAATTGGACAGAACAGGGAAACATACTAACAGATTCTAATACAGCAGTGCATAAATGCTGGAAGCTTTCCTTTGTTTCAATATTCAATAAAAATATTAAATTGAGCAGATTTTTACAGAAGGATGGAGGCAGAACATGTATGTGTAAATGTGGATGTGCATTAATTTGAATGAAGGCTTGAAAAAGTCATTGAGAGTTTTTCTCACTTGCTTTTAGACCCCTAGTTGTATTAAGTTAATATACAAGTCTTGCAGAATTTAAACAAAATTAATATGTAATACTTTGGCATAGTTATTCATTGCCAGGAACAATAGCATTCATCTTATGTCTACTAGAGTTCTTTACAGTAGCCTTAAAAAAATTAATGGAATAGACTTCACTTGGCATTACTGCCTTAAATTGGAGTCACAGTGTGACACAGATTACATTTAAAACCTACTTCTTCAGCTATTTATATGCTCCTACATCCCACCAACTGTCTAGGGAAAAGCACATTTCTCTGAGAACAGAGCAAATGATTACCCTTTTGCAGCGATGAATCCAAAAAACTTTCAATATTTTTCCCCCCTAACAGATGCTTCTTGTTTACCTTACTGACATTTTTTGTATTTTTCTTTTCAGTCCCTTTTCTATCTGCTGAAATCTGAACTCTTGGGTTAGTAATGGAAAAAGCTGTGTGAAGGCAATAACCACAGTCAAATTAAAATATTTTACATTGAAATCCAACAGCCAAGACAAGCTACAATGAATTAATTCCCTACATCATGGGACACAGAACATCAAAGTGTCAGGCCAGATATTCAACCCTTTTGACCCTTAAGGAACTGCAAGAGTTAAACCACCTACAGGCTGCATTCTCTGCGGCACTCCTCACTCCACTTAAGCTCCAGTTATAGGATTTCAGAGGTCCAGTTGCATATGGTTTGGGTATTGGTGTTTATTTTGTAGTTTTTATTTTAAAAAAAGTAACAACAAACTACAAAAAACCCATCAAACATAAAGCACAAAACCTTTTCCTTAAGGGATAGCATTTCTTCCAATACCTACATTCTCACTTATTTTGAGTTCTTTAGATTCAGTGTTATTGTGAAAATTATCCCTATTCTTGACACTTCAATACGGTTTATCTCTTTTTAAAAAAAAAACACTGCACAAATTCCTACCAGACAAGAAATCATATACAGCTCTGAAACCCATCATCCTTCAAGCCTCATCCCTGTAGATGCCATATTTCCTTCAACCCTGAACATACCAAAGTCTATTTTGACTCCTTCATAGTCTCCAAGGGCCTTATTTGATGCCATACTTCTGAGTCAAACCTTTCTACCCACAAAATCTCCCAGTCACAGGCAGTAAACAGATTTCACCAATCTTGATATTAGTTCCCACCATGTCTCAGCACTGCCTTAGTAGCATGTTAGCCTTCTCCGGTCTTCTGCCAGTGTTCATGTTCAGATACTAACAGCATGCTTCTGAATGCATTCCTCCCAAGGGTACACAAAATCTGCCTACAATCCACAAACCATTCAAAGCATTCAGAATCATGATTTTCCTGGGTGATATCCCAACGTACTCAGATGTACTGTGTTGTGCTTCACAGAGCAAAGCAGGCTGTAAGAGCAGTCACAATCTAGGCTTCAGGTATGCACAACCTGCAAACAAGATTTTTCAGCCGATCATACGCCAGAAGCCAAACATTAACAGACAAGCACAGACAGGTTCAAAGCAGATGTTCATTTTGCAGAATATTCAAAATCCAAAGACATAAATTCTATTTAACAGTTTCAGGATATTATCTAAATATTACTTCTTTTTTTTTCTTGTAAACCTTTCTGAAGAGATTTGCATATGATGAACATCTCACTGACTGCCTCAGATGATTAGAACAAAGATTACTGAAGAAGCTTCATGTAAATGCCTACAGTAATTTCATTAATTTACAAAGTAATCCAGTGGGAACTTGCTTGTCATGGTTTAACCCCAGCCAACAGCTAAGCACCACACAGCCACTTGCTCACTCCTCCCCCCCTCTCAGTGGCATGGGAAGGAGAACTGGGGGGGGGGGGGGGGGGGGAAAAGAAAAAATTTTGGGTGTAGACCTAGTTGAACTTTTTTTTTTTTACCA
>JANIJG010005520.1:16686-26976 GCA_024611175.1 Megaceryle torquata
GCATGGGAAGGAGAACTGGGGGGGGGGGGGGGGGGGGAAAAAGTACAACTTTTGGGTTGAGATAAGAACAGTATAATAATTGAAATAAAATATAATTAATAATAACAGTAATGAAAAGCAATATAACAAAAAGAGTGAGAAATAAAACCCAGGAAAAGACAAGTGATGCACGACACAGTTGCTCACCACCTACTGACTGATGCCTGCTCAGTGATCAGCACACCCCTGGTGAACTCCCCCCAGTTTATATACTGAGCATGACATCCTATGGTATGGAATATCTCTTTGGCTAGTGCAGGTCAGCTGTCCTGGCCATGCTCCCTCCCAGCTTCTTGTGTACCTCCTCAGTGTCAGAGGATGGGAAACTGAAAAGTCCTTGACTCAGGATAAGCGCTACTTGGCAACAACTAGAACATCAGCATCTTTTCAACGTTATTGTTATACTAAATGCAAAACACAGCACTGTACCATCTACTAGGGAGAAAATTAACTCTGTCCCAGCTAAAACCAGGACACCACTGAAGACCTTAGAAGAACATCAATTTGCTTGTCTCATCTACTGGTGCCATGTATACAAGTGGGCTCAACTTCTGAACACTCCTTTGAAGAAAGACGTCACCCCTAAAAGGAATTTCGTATTTCAAGCATACTTATATCACTTGAAAAACTATCTGCCACACTGTTAGTTGCCCATTGACCATTTATCCACATAATAATGTTTTCCAACTAAGCTGTTTCATACAGTCTAGACATAAATGATATAGACATAGGTTTCTTTCAATAGCATGCAACTTCATGATGTGACTGCAAATATTTAAAGGGTGACTTCTGACAGTGTAAATGATAGGTAATTTATATCTACTGAGTTTAACTTCAAAAAGGATTAATCAAGTTGGGTTTTTTTGTTTGGCTTTTTTTTTTTCCACTTATTAGTAATACATGACCTATTTGATCCATTGGAGGACCTTACAGTATGCAAACACTTGTTCCTTTTTGAAATAAAGGAATCTTTGCAGGTCGTAGGCAAGCTTATGCAATCCTATTTGCACTTTGATGTTTTAGAAGGGGCTTATTTGCAGCAAAAAATCACATTACTGTTACGTAAAAGGTTTTTATACATATGTGGACATGGCTGAAAGAAAAAAAAAACAACACAGCATATTCTGCAGAAAATTCATGAAAAAATCCCACCCTTTCATAGAAAACATGCTAGTGGAAACAATTTTTTCTAACAGTTCATTTTTCAGTCCATGTGATCTTTTGTGTGGCAAATTAGCATAGATTCAAGACAGTTAAATTTGTTTATGCAGAAAATCTGAACATAATAATTAAAATTAAAATATTTATTAGGAAAATTACATGTTAAAAGGCCTGTAGATAATAATGTCTTAAATCTGTAAATCAGGTGGAGAGATTATTCTGCTACTAGATGCAACCCTCTCACTTGTCCTCCAGGATCCTGAGCCAAAGTCATTGATATAAGTCTGTATTGTCTGCTCCTCCAGAAAATTACTCTCTCCTCTTTTTTACACAACCTGAATAAAACTTTTCCCTGCAGAACTAAAATGCTCAAATTTGAAAATGCAGCTGCTTTAGGAAGATGTTGTCCATTTCCCCAAGTACTATTTCTCCAATTTCTGTTCCCAAAAATTGTGCATTGGGCCAAGACAGATGTCATAACTAATATTCCAATTGTCAAAGATTAATAAATAAAGCCCCAAATCAAACAACATTCTCTTGAGAAGGATTTCAGGCAAAGTTCTGCAATCATCGTTTAAACCTGAAGAATATCTTGCATTAATGTCAATTATGATGTAATACTACTATACCCAAAAAACATTTTTACTTGTTCTCTGAATTATAATATTAATTTACAGAATCACAGTTTCCTAGAGTGGAAAAGAACTTTAAGATCATCTAGTCCAATCATTAACCTAACACTGATAAGTCCTTGATTAAATCATATCCCTCAGCACTATGTCTACAGGACGCTTAAATATGTCCAGGGTTGGGGACTCCACCACTGCCCATTCCAGTGTCTGATAACCCATTCAGTAAATAAATTATTTCTAATATCCAATCTAAACTTCCCTTGGTGCAAATTGAGGCCATTTCCTCTTGTCCTACCACTTGCTACTTGGTTAAACAGACCAACCATCAACTCCCTACAAACTCCTTTCCGATAGTTGTAGAGAGCTATAAGATCTCCTCTGAGCCTCATTTTCTCCAAGCTAAACAACCCCAATTCTCTCAGCCACTCCTCATAAGGCATGTGTTCTACACCCTTCACCAGCTTTGGTGCTCTTCTTTGGACACCTTCTAGTACCTCAGTGTCCTTCTTGTCCTGGTTGTGGAGCCAAAGAAGGTGCCTGTATCACTGTCAGCTAAAAGTACGTCTGGGTAGGAAAGAAGAAGATACTTTAAAGTCTGAGAAAGGAGCTTGCTTCATGCAAATATCCACATTTTAGTTCATTTGATTCATTCAGTTACCTTTGCCTTGTCACACCCTCCACCTGAGCCAGACACAACAAATTCTCACATCAAATTAACTAATAAAATACTTGCTGATCTTCTCGTAAGTCTGAGGAAAAGAGGAATGGGACGTGGGAGTGAAGGGGATTGCCTCTCTGCTTGCCCAGAGAAACTCTGCTGTGCCACTTGCTTGTACTTTTACTACATTATAACAGCATCTAGATCAGAAAACAGGCCCATATAAGTGGCTTGTGACTATAGGACAAAAGAAGCTACATACTCTTCCTTTATAATTTAATAGCTCTACCCCAGTATACTACAGATATGTAAGCCAAGCTATAGTTTCAAATTTATTTATTACTTTATTAAGAGTTAATGGTAGATTCCTCTTTAATGAAGTTTAAAGTTTTAAGTATCACTTTCTCCTCCACATATTATTACAATGCAATAATTCCTGTAGAGGTTTTTATTAAGCTGTGGAAACCACACCTTATAGATGACATCCCCAAAAAGCTACAAGGGAATTTAAAAGCATAATTTGGGTCTGAAACACTGATTTTTCCGGTGATAACTTCCTAAATCATTGCCCACGGCTTTATTATATTCACTACTAACAGTTTGCATTATTATGGGTGTAACTAAAAGTGTAACCAAAAAATAATTCACTTTTTCCCTTGACATCCTCTCATGATACAGCCTGTAGAGGACTGGATTAAGAAATATGCTTCAGAAAATTACGTGAAAACAAAATAAATTAAAAAAAAAATATATGGTCACACTGCAGATGGTCACAAAAAAACTCTTGTGCAATGTCTGCCACACATGGGACATAGAAAAGGATTTTTTAAATGGCCTGAAACGAGAGTTATAACCCATAAAGAAACTAGCTACCGTAAAAGGAAAATTTAAAAACGTACCTAGTGCTTCTTTCCCTCAGGAAGAATGATGATAACCATAGGATAATTCCATCCTTGAATATCTGTTTTCTAGGTGTTTACTACTTTCTCTACTTTTCTCCCAACTCATCTTCATTAAGGTCCTGACTATAAAATAATTATCATATATACAAATCCTTCACCAATATTTCCTTCAAAACCAGCTCCAAATCATTGTCCATGAATTGCCACACCTTCATCCTATGGCAGGTTGCTCCAGACTTTAAATAAACTTCAAATAGTTGTCTTACTTTTTGACTTAACACATTTCTTTTCTCCCTTTTCTCATAATGAATTAATTTTGAGCATCACCCATACACTAAAGTGCTTATCTATGAATTAGTCTAGAAAAAGATAGATAGGCACACAAATACACACAGATAACTGGTATTTGTGTGATAAAGTCTTTTCAAAGAGGTGGATTAAATTAAGGCAAAATTATTTCTAATACAAAAGAAAAACACCACCACCATGACCATCAGAATGAAGAACAGGGAGGACACCAGTGCACATAGAGGAGCAGAGCAACATTCACTTGCCTGAATGCTTTGATGGCACACACAGCTGCTCTGCAGCCTGGGCAATGCTGGGCACTCAGTCCTGTCATTTGCCTTGAAGTCAGCATTGGGTTTCACCCATACGAAAAGGTTTGCATCTAAATGATTTTAGAAGTAATTTTTAAAACAAAGGATACTTATTTCTCACCGTCATCGTTCTACACCTGCTTTGGGATTTCTGCTGCCTAATGCCCTGAGCTCCTGGCAGCACCTCTCTTTTGTCTCTTCTTCAATGGTGTTGATTGAAAATCAGTAGGTCAGGAAGGACTGGGGTCAACTGTAAGCAAAGACATGTGGTAAGGGATCATAGACACTCCAGCAAAGCCCTTAAGAAAGGTATAGCTGTTTCCATTTTCAGTCAACATAAGTTACCCCCTCCAAAATATGCTCCCATGTCCACTTTAAAGGACATTGAATCTGACCCAATGCTGTGGAGCCTATAGTATTACTATACATACCAAGGATATTCCAAGTTCTAGCTGTCATGGACAATTTGTTGGATGACCGATTGCAGGTCACTTTGGCAAAAGTGTGTCTTTCAGAGCAATTCTAAAAGAGGAACATGAACTGAAAACTAGGAGACTAAAAATATAAGAGTGGCCCTATTACAAAGACAGTTTAGGAAAAATAGTTTGGAATAGTCACCCCAAAGTGTCCATTTCTTTGTTCATTCCTGCAGTGAAAACTGAAACGTGTTCCACAAATAAGCAGTAGGGAAGGTTCAAGTAGTATTAAAAAATGCAAATGAAAGGCCTTGTTTATTCTCCAAAGAGCTAAAAAAGAAAGTAGATAGGGAAATACAGAAAAATCCTGGGAAAACATTATAAAGTTAATTGAAGTTGCAGTGATATCTGCATATACCTTTATTCTGTATAGTGAGAAAAGAGTATTTCTAAATCTTTTAGCAGCTGTGAAACTAGAATTAATGTTTTAAGCATTCACTGAAAACACAGATAAACTTTTAGCTATCTATCTCTAGGGACTTCTTCTGTGATAAGAGAATAGATATCAGCTCCCATTAACGCTGTAAATAGAAAGGATCCACTGCTAAAATACAGAAGTTATTAAAATAAAATTAGTTTAATAAAGGTCTGTAAGGAAATGAAGTTCATGGTGACCTATTATATTGTGAAGATGGAAAGAGTTCTACTGAGAAAATTCAAGCTCTCTAAGCAAAAAAGTTTTCTTGACACAAATCCTTAGTTAATTTATGAAAGTGAGCTGCCTTTAATATACTTTGGATTAGTCTGGGATGTTCAATAGATACAGAAAATATCGATTTACCCAAGGGAAATCCTTTCAAGAAATTTATCTATTGAGCTGTACTATTATCTAGCAGGTTTCTGAGATGAAGAGTGTCCTTTTTAGCATAAGAGGAGATGTTCAATCAGAAACAGCTGATGTATTCTTACTGTGGACTTGGGAGGGCCATGTTTTACCTAAGGACTTTGATTTTAGGTCTCTTGATCCAAGGAAGTATCTAAGCAACTGTCTAAATTGCTGAGGCCATCCATTTTTATCTAATAAACATTTAATTTTCACAGAGTTGAATCTAAACATACCATTTGAGCCCACTGCCAAATATATGTGGTCATCACACTCTGAAAGATGTACATAGGGGTGCCTTTGGTCCCCATTCCTCTCCACCAGTCAGGCTCATGGGCAAGACACCAGCTTTGGTTGCACCATTAACTCAAAGGGAAGGATCAGTGTACTGTATAATAAGAAACAATGTGGTCATGTTAGAAAAGGAATGAAGCTATTGCCAGAGAACAGTTTTGTTTGTACAAATCTCCTGACTCTCAATAAATAAAGTCCTGGAAAAATAATCAGCAAAGAGATTATTCCTCTGGGCAATAAATGGAAAACTTCTGATGTATATGCTATAGAGTTATTATCTACAAATATTCATATTTTAGAAAGAAACACACATTTAGTTTTTATTCCAGTACAAGAAAAAATGCCATGATGTATTTAGACCATAAGACATTGTAATTTCCTCAGCGTGAAGATGAACATCAGCTAAAATATGGTCTCTTTGAATCTGTGGTAGCTGAGATCCATTTCCAAAAAGGATTAAGAAATTACTATACAGAAAAGGAATGGAGAATGACTGTTGTCACAACTGTTCTTCAGGAAAGCTATTCAGAAAATAGGCTTATACATTTCAGCTGTACATACAGTAAATGCCCATTTTCTACTTTGCTTCTACTTATGCTATGGATGGTTTTACTCCTTGGCACTCAAACGTGTCTGAAATTATGATTCCCCAAGTACAAGAAGAAACATAAAATCTTGTTGCCTTATTTGTTGGCAATAACTATATTCATTACTGTCTATCCAGACATTTCAATAATCTGTGGTATAATGTTTTGTTAGCATAAAAGCTGTGAGAGATAAGCTGTTACTGAAATGTCCATTATTACAAAAATAACCATTCTTTTTATGGAACCTAACTAATTTGCATACATTGATCCATTAAAATGAACATTAGAAAGTATTATAGTGTTATGACAGAGACAATAAGTCATATTCCTTTTAAGAGAGTCCAAATCTTTCTTAAAATCCATCTTTGATATCCTTGTCCTTCAATTTCACACTCACACTTAAACAGATGGTCTCTCTGAGTCAGCTATTTCCTGCACTGGTCTTTAGGAGGACAAACAGAAAATGTGTTGGGCTAGAAGTGATGTTTGCAAATGCTTTCTATATAAGAATAGAGAGCAAAAGCCTATTCCAATGCTAATAAAAATATAACTGCAGAAATATTAGATGTATTTGTACTGGAACAGAAATAAAATACAAGTAGGGTAGGCCCAGGATCTAAGCAGCTGGGAAAAAAAGCAAAACCAAACAAACATCCTCCCTCTCCCAACCCCCTCCAGAAATCTATTATTTCCTAAAAACAAATTGATACTAATAACATATTTCCAGATGCAGTTTTCCTCCCATTTAATACCCTGTAAACATGAAAAACCCTATTATGGGAAAGTAATTAGGGCAACTGTTATTTCCTCAAAGCTTTTTAATGAAACTTTTGATGAGCATAACAGACCTTTTTTGTAGTTGTTTAAAACAACCATCTATATTTACACGTCTGGTGTCTGATCAGGTGATACATACCTGATTAGCTCAAGTACATGTAGGAAGATGAGCCTATATCTCAGGATGTCCATACATCTTCCAGAGATCATGAATTCCCTAGGAATCACATTGAAACAAGACGTAAAATGGCTGAGGAGACACCAAGTCATAAGCACATCTCCTCGGAGCACAATAAAAAGTCGGTAACAGCAAAAAATATAAATATATATATGTGTAAAATCCATTGTACTAGAGTTTATGAGCTACCTTAATATGTAGGTATGTTCATTGTCAAGTAACATAAAAACAATTACAGTAGGAGTTTGATGGTCCTTGAACAAAGTAAGATAGAATCACAGAATCTTGGCAGATCAATGGATTCACATAAAGTTAAGATAAATATATTTCGTCCAGTGAAGTGTTTGATATCTTTCTACTATTCTGGCAATCATATCAAAGTTCAAGTAATAGATATCATCTAGTTTAGAAAGGAACAGCAAAGCAAAGTACTGCAAAAACAGGAAAAGCTAATTCTTAAGCATGTAAGCAGGTTGAGGTAGGTCTTCTAGTGCCCATAGAACCTTGCCTACCACTCCAATTGGCTTAAGAAAAAGGCCAGGAAAATCTGTCCCCTGATATGCCCTCTGTCAAAAGTCTCCTTATTTTCCTTTGACATCAGTTAATGTCACATCTAAGCTCTTGTGAATTCAGGAAATCCACTAACACATTAAGTTTTTAAAAACTGCTTTGAAATGTATGTTAGTTTTGGGTAAGTTTCTGATTCCACACTCCCTCATAAGAAAGAGGTTAGAAAAAAAAATAATAACCTCTACCGTGAAAAATGACAATACAAGAATTTAACTCCCAGTTTGGCACTGTTAAGTTTTTTCACTTGAATAGTGATGACCCATGAAAAGGGGATTGAACACAGCCTCAGTCAATGTTTCAAGGTTAGACAGCAGCAAAACAGCAAGAAAGGTATTTGATTCAAAGAAGAATCTCTGGTTAGAGACAGCATAACCAATCACTTTGCCATGGTCATTTGGAAATTAGTATGGGTGAATCACAGACTTGTTCTGTGGGCTTCGGTCCTGCTATTTTCCAATTTTGCTACTACTAATACTTTTGTTAATAAATGTTAAAAATACATTTGACTGGAACACTTTTTATCAAAGCCCTCAAACAACTGTTTCACAAAGAATTAAAGGAACTTTAAAAAAAATATTATCATCATATGCATTGAAGTATACTGCAATACAGATGCTTATACTCATCTGATTTTACTTTAAATTCATTCATGTTCTTTCACAAGTGGACTGTAACAAGTGGCTTTCCTTGTTAAGTGTTGAGTAACTTTTTCAGCATTACCTTTAAAGCAAATTACATTCAACTCAGATGCCTCCTGTTTCAAAAAAGAAAGGGGCGAAGGAAGTCTTAATTAGTAAACATCCCTTTGATTTGAGCTCTCAGCCTTGACAGAATAGCTATATAAACTGGATGGAAGCATAGATGTTGACAGATACAGCACTGGGATTATGTTTTAAGTGTTTGCTGAAAAAAATCTTTTATTCAGGCACTCTAAGATATTATCAAGTGGTGAAAAAGCAGTCAACATAAATGAAGAGACGTCTTGTGGTTAAATAAGTTGTTGCTTTTCTTTTCATTTCCAAACAACACCCAATAAACAGAACCTTCATTAAATATAGATGTTTCATCACTTTCCTATTGTTTGGGCTGCACTCACAAAATCAGTAAACAATTTTATATTTCTCTGTCTCAGATACTTTCACATTTCACTTTCATGCTTTAGTTCAATAAATTTTAGTACTAAAAATTTCAAATTGTGGCAAGCAGATCCAGTAATAATGTATTATTCATGTTGTATTGTGGCATTTATTTAATTATTGCAAAGAGCACATCTGACCTGAGATAGCCATGCTATAACTGCGGTGTCGTGTTTCCACAAAGAGTCTACTAGCAACTCCTAAACTCACAATTTTGCAAGTAAATCAGACATTTTAAACACATGTAACAGAAAAACTGGAGAGGTAGGGGGTAATATCTTCTTATTTATTAAAACTCAAATACAGACTGAGAGATTAGGACAACTTTCCAAGTATCTTCTCTGGCACCTGTTGGATTCCTCTCCATTTAAAATAAGTCTAATTAGCATAAATTAAAGCTGAAGCTGAATTTGGCAGTGAATATATGATTTTTCTTTCAGTTAGGAGAAGGCTAAATAGGCTATCTTGACACACACAAATAAAATAATCTGATCAGTAGCACCAGGAGAAATCCACATTTCCTTAATCAATACTCAAAAGACATTTTTGACAACTTTGGTGATAACAGAATTACATATATGTGTGTATTTGATTATCTGTCCTTATGTCTCAAAATTCTCTTCCACAGATACCATTTAAGCACCCTGCTGCAAAGGTTAAACCAGCCTCCAGCAATTATAAGAAATGACATAAGAAGATACAGCATCAGGGAGGTAATTTAAGCAGTCAGGCTGCTCCCATTTCTGTCATCTATAAACAAAAATCCAAAGCTGGTGAGGTTTTTTTCAAGTTTAATATCCAATGTAAAGTCCTTGTTTGTCACAGCTTGGATAATTTTAGCTTTCTACACTGATGAAGAATAGGTCACAAAGTTTAATGACTCGGCACCTGCATTTTGACAGATTGGTATCAAAATACCAGCTGCTACAGGATTTGGACACCATTTACTGAGATGTTTCTCAGGATTGCTTTCTGTGGTATCTTCTCTTTTGTATCTTTAGTATTTGAGCTTGATGTAAAAACCTGCATAACTTACACGATCAGCCAGACTTTCCTGATAAAGTCAACTTCATGACCTGTCGGTAGATTTGACTTGGTGGATGATTAGAGACACAAAAACTAATTTAAGCTTGATACTAATTTGATATTCTAACAGGCCAAATACACTGAATAAGATAGCATAATGTTTCATACTTAGTTTCTCCTTGCTCTCTTATATATCCCACACGGGCATTGGGTTTTGAAGATTGTTAGGAACCACTATGAAATATTATCTTGGTGACTCCAAAGTTGTAGACAGTAGTATAGTCTAACCAAAACCAGTTGCTTACATTGTGAAAACTCCCATTTTCTACAGTCTTTTTTCTAAAAAAAACACACTTTACAGGTGCATTTACTATAGGGAAAAAAAAAAAGTAATTAAATGCAAACTGTTGATTGGTTTTTATTGTTTATGGA
>JANIJG010005522.1:3956-20932 GCA_024611175.1 Megaceryle torquata
GGAGAGAGAAGAGAGACAGGAGAGAGAGAGAGAAAGAGAGAGAGAAAGATGAGAGAGAGAAAGATGAGAGAGAGAGAGAGAGAGAGAAAGAGAGAGGAGAGAGGGAGAGAGGAGACAGGAGACAGGAGACAGGAGAGAGAGAGGAGAGAAAGAAGGGAAAGAACCTGCAGATTGCTCACAAGCAGAATCTTAGAAGTGCTTTTCTCATATATGGGCAGAGAATGAACAAAACCAGAAAATTAGATCACAGAAGGAAAGATGGTAAACTTGCCTTATACCAACATCAGAGGATATTAGTGTAAGTAATAAAGAAGGTTCAACCAGGCTATCTGGCTGCTCTTCACTTATTCACAAAAGGCTATCTTCTGCAACTTGTCCTTCTTAACATGGTAACAGATACAGTTAGGGTTGAGATTTTCTTTCTGTGCTTAACTCAAAGAGTTTTAGCTCACTTCTTGTATCTTACAATGCATATCTTGCCATCTTTGTAGTTAATATAAAAGCGTAGCTGGCAATGTTTTGTTTTATCACATCTTGAGATAATTTACTCAAGCTGGTTAAAATGACATAATCAGAAGAATATTAATCACACTGCAATTTCATCAAGCTCTTCTTCCAAAAAGGACAACCCTTATATACAACCCCTGGGAGATCTTGTTGAGCTTTCGTACCTAAAAGGAAGCAAGGGATGAAATCAAGCAAAAATCAAATTTAAATTCTTAAAGTATAAAAAAACCAGAAACTGATAAATCTCCTATGAATTAAGAGGATTCTAACTTAGAGACACCTATCTCAAAGAACTGAAGAGTTTTACAAACTTTGCCACCGATTTAGTCTATAAAACCATTACTTCCCAAAAAAATTATACAGAAATTTTGCAATTTAAACAAATCTTAGAAAACTGCAGCAAGGTTTTGGAGGGATGGGAAGGGGGAAGTGAAAGGTGAAGGGAAGGAGGAAGGGAAGGGAGGTTGAGTTGTAGTCTAAGACCCTAAAGATAATGCAACATTTGTAAGCAAGTCTTGCAGAATATCTAAACTTCTACAGCAATCCTTCACCAAAAGATCACCAGTGGTGCATGTACTGAGAAACTTTACCTTCTATCAACATCACAAAGCTCTCGTCTAGACCTTCTAATGAGAGTACATGCATATATATCTATGCACAGGTTTTCCAAATCCCACACACTTTCCTGGTTCCATATCTCTTAATCTCTTGGAAAAGAGTTTTTGAAGGACAAATAAATGCAGCACTATTTCCTCTCTACAGATAGAATGTTTGGTTGTTACATGCATCTGTCTGAGTAAAGGTGTCACACAGAAATGCCTTGCACACAGGAGTAGTAAACATAGCAGTTGAGGAACTTCACATTCTGTTTATTCTGCATTAAGAAAAACTTGTCAGTGCTGTGCTAGGTACTACACAAGCTCTCCAAAATACCTAATAATGCATTTTTCATGATCAAATAGCCATTCAGTAAGAAAATGCTTTTCTAAAAGGTTATGTAAATAATCTTTCATGCAGCTGAAGTCTACCCTCTCATATCATTTTGCTTAAACTCTGAGAACAATAGAATAATGTCACACTTAAAAGAACCTTTTGAAAGGCTTGTGATATCATGCCTCAGTCTTTTTCAAACCAAATTATTTCATTAATTGTGTAATTCTTACTGCTTACTCCTGCCTTCTACTACTCTCTCTTTTTCGTATTAACACTCACTGATGTGTTCTAGCCAAACTGGAAACAGTTTTCCAAAGTGAGGCTTTATCAGCTTCAGGTGAAATAACCAACTCCCTTGTTTTCCATAGTAACACTGTTGTCAATGCAAGATGTTAAGAATTCACTAAAAAGTGAAAATTTTCAGTACTCAAACAATATCAACAATATGGGTAACTAGAGAAAAATTCTTGCTAAGCCCTATATTCTCTCTAACAAATGCAACGCGTCTCATACCAGCTGTTTATAGTAAACACATAAAACCCAGTGTATTTTAGAAAATGTCAGAAAATGTCAATTTTTCAATTATGTATTGTCATCGTAAAGCAGCTGCTGAAGTAGAAATATTTTGAGCCTAAGCCTGAAATATTAAATAAATATGATCTTTTGTTTATACACAAAAGTATTCCCCTTATTTTTTTCAATTTCCTTACTAGCTTAAAAGTAAGTGTTACCTAGTTTAGAATATTTTCTTCTCTAAAAAAAAAAAAAAAGTTATAATTACAATATCATTATTTGAACACAAATAAAAAAAAAAAAACTAGTAGCTAATACTGTACTGAAAAAGCTAACCTACACATCACAAAGAAACCTTATGATCATACCTTCTTAAGAAACTATTTGTGAATGCACAGAAACTATGGAACTCCCATTCCTTCACCCTAAAAATTCCATTCTGTCTTCCTTGCTTTTCCTCAGAAGAATTATGGTATCTCAAAATCCCTTTGGCAGCAAATTCCAAAGCCTCACCAATATTGTCACTACTAAACTCTTTACAGCAATTGTAGCAATTACAATAGGGAGTCTTTTAAACAAATTCTCCTACATCTAATTTCCAAAACTAGCAGCCTGTGCTAATAACCCACTAGCTCCTGCAGTGCGAGAAGCTGGCAAAGTACCTCCAATTCATCTGCCATGAGAAAAGAGAAAAATTAGTTTTTAAAGTAATGCTTAAACTTGCACTTTTCCTTTATGATCTTACTGCATGAAGGAGATCACCTAATTTTAGAGCATAAATCAAAGAGGAGAGAAGAAAAGCTGAGCATAAAAATTGTTATCTTGGGGAACAATGGTCCAGCTACTACTACAGAAACCATAATGCCTTCAGACAACACATAACATCATTAGACCTACAGCACCACTTCACCTGTAAGGCAACAAGGCAAGGAGCTTGATAAATTTATCCAATAAATGTAAAGGGATACCTGGTATATCCTAAAATTAAATATTTCCTTTGCAACCTAAAGAATATTTTTTAGCAGAGTTACTTTCAGTAATTGTATATTTAGGCATCTTTTGCTTGTAATGAGGCCTACTTCATCTTCTAGCCATAGTAATTGGTCTCCATCACAATTTACTAACTGCCATAAATTCTTTTATGCAAAGAAGTCTTCACTTAATGCA
Organism: Megaceryle torquata; assembly: GCA_024611175.1. Taxonomy (NCBI): domain Eukaryota; kingdom Metazoa; phylum Chordata; class Aves; order Coraciiformes; family Cerylidae; genus Megaceryle; species Megaceryle torquata. Next base: position 7,077 of record JANIJG010005522.1, read on the forward strand.
TTGTGTGTGAATAGTAACATTCCCATCATTAATTATTGCCACGTCACTGAAATTCTCTTTGGATAATAAATGTGAAATAACATTTGCTTTTATAATATAATTTTCTTCAGTAAATCTTACTTTTACTAATTAAATGCTGATTGTTTAAGAGTACTTGAAGACCTTTTAAATAAGGTTACAGCTATATTTTAGAATGGTAACATTAATATAATGCAAAAGTAAACCACTTTAAAGCTGATGAAGTCTTCAGTCTTCCTTTTAACATGGAAACGTGTAATGAAACACAGGAGATTCAGGATATAATCCATTATCTCAATTTTAATAATGGATATATCTTAACAATGTAGGTACAGTATTCCATCATCAGATTTTATCAACCTCTCCATCTAAGAACTGAGATAATTTCCGGGGCAACAACAACAACAACAACAACAAAGAGTTTTCAAAACTAAAGAAAACAAAGCAAACTTAGGAACAATTATTATGATGGTATAGTTTTATCTATGTTCAGAGAAATATTCAGAGAAAAGAAATTCCAAACTGGTTAGACAGAACTTAAGAATATGTGTCTTCCGCACCATTCCAAACTCAGAAAAAGCTCCATGGGCTGTCACCAATATATATTATACCCTCTAAAGCTAAATCAATCTTTAGGATTGATTCCATCAGTCTCGCAGCTTAAGGATACCACTAACACTGAAACATCACCTACTTCAGGTACAACTCAAGGCGATGGGATCTGGCAGAAAATTAGATGCTATAATGTTCATTCAAGAAATAAAAAAAAATAAATAAATCAGAACTTCTAGGTATGAATCACATGACTGCTCAAAACAACTTGCACTTAGAAATTTTCCTTTTAAATATATACCTTTTTAACCACTGTTTTCAAGTATGTGTGTGAACAAGTCAAGTTATTAATGCAAACACCTCCTAAGAGAGAGATCAGCTTCAAAAAATAGCTTAAATTACTTTCAAAGCAATTTAAGTAGCTTGTAAAGCAGCTTGCGTAAGCTTAAAGATGACCATCTGATTTTCACATCACACTTCTGGATCATCCAACAGTGATATGTACAATTGTTGAGACAAAGAACATTAAAATGCAATTAGGGCTTGATCCTGCTAAATTCTCAGCAAATCCAGAAGGTGCCAAATGCCTTCATACTCCTGAGTTTCCTGGTGCACCAGCACTTCAGAGCTCAAACTGTTTTAATACAGACACATAAATCTCCAAAGACCACTTCCCCAGGACCCATGTATTTCACAAGTTCTCAACAAACACTTAAAAATGCATATTTTCAAAGAACAACATAAAGACAGCAAAGTCTTAGTATTTGATTATATTGGCTGATGCACAGAAACAGACCCAAACATAACCTTTGTATTCATATAACAGAAAACAAAAAGTCTCCACTTAATGCATTCTGTGTGAATAGTAACATTCCCATCATTAATTATTGCCACATGTCACTGAAATTCTCTTTGGGTAATAAATGTGAAATATCATTTGCTTTTATAATATAATTTTCTTCAATAAATATTACTTTTACTGATTAAATGCAGATTGTTTAAGAGTACTTGAAGACCTTTTAAATAAGGTTACAGCTATATTTTAGAATGGTAACATTAATATAATGCAAAAGTAAACCACTTTAAAGATTGTCTGACAATAGCAAATATACCAAATTCACAGTCCATAGAAAATACACCACTGTATTATCCACAAACAGCACTAGGACTGTAACTAGACTTACTACTATCATTTTAAATGCCACAACATTCAAAGTGGTTAAATAGGTTAAACACTGTTTGGCAGTAAGCAGTAACAGATCTGAGTTTAAGGAGATATCCTACACTAGTAATCAGAAAATCTCAAAAAACCCCAAAACTCTATGTAAGGCTTTGTTTTGTAGTGCTGACAATATCAGTAGTATGATGCTTTACAGTGCTGAATTGCAGAAGATGTAAACACAGTTACTCCTCAAAGGAGACAATGTAATCTTTAGAAAAAAAGTTATTTTATACGAGTCTAATTTCTACACAGAAGAACTGCTTTATCAATACAGATGGAATTTTCAATTCCAGTCACACCATTGTATCTCAGGTTAATGCAATTTAAAAAAAAATCCATAAAGACAAAAATCCGCAGTTAATGAAAACCTTAAAAACAAAACAAAAACCTCAGATATTATATTTTCACTCCATACATATTATGCCAATATCTTGAAAGGAAGAATCCATTATAATGATGGCTTTAAAGAAACTGCCACAAGAGAAAAAATTTCAAAAGTTTTGACATAAGTATTCCATGAGTCACTCCCTCCCCTTTTAGGAGAAGAAACCAAGTATTTAATTCTGGAATGAAAAGAATTTTCCACAGAGCTATGATGTCCAGGAAAATCACTGAAGTTAACCTGGAATGCTGGAATGGACTTCCTCAACCACCAAATTCAAGAGAGTGCTGACTTTCTTGGGCAAGAGAGAGTGGGGAGTGATGACAGAATAAGGGCAAGAAATCCAAGCACCTACAGGGGCATGTTTATTCATCATCTTCAAAGTGGCCACAGAAGGGGATGCCTTCCCAAAGCATTTCTCTACAACATAATCAGACTCTCTTGCACGTTTCTACAGCTTAGACTCATGAAGTATGTACCGTCCTTCTCTTGATGTGACATATGCTTTTGAAGTCAAAGTACAAATACTTGTGTTAACTTTACCTTCCCACCTTTCCCATACTGTGTTAAAATTAAACTTTTCTAATAACAAAAAGTAGAACAAGGGGACAGCTTTGAGCACTCTTGCCTTGGGAGGAAGGCGATAGTCCAGTAAATTAGCATGGCTGATGTCTCAATAAAATAGGGGTAATCCTGCTGAAATCTCAATTCATTTCTTTGCACACCTGTTCTATTCTGAAACAATCTCTGAACAGCCTAAATCCTTGAGAGGAAAGAGAACAGTACCTGTAGACTTGTAAACAAAAATGTACATCATGGAGTTCAAGGTCTATTATGCAAACATAAAAGCAAGCCTCTAATCTTCTCCTTTCTGTGATCTTACTCTTGAAAATAGAAACATTTTACTCCGAATTTCTTCAGGAATCAGATAACTGTAGAAAGTGCAAACTGTAAAAAGGTCACCTTGTGATGAGTGGGGATTAAAACAGTAATATAATGAAGCCATAATTCAAATTAAAAAAAATGCCGTCTCTCAAGTGTTTAAAAGTAAATAAAAAGCAAAAGAAGTTCCTTCTTTTCTTAGGTGAAGGAAATGTTTTTGAAAACTTTTTAAAACTCATTATTTAGAAAACAGATCTTTAAAGACTGCCTGAACTAAGCATCTGACCTAGAAATGATTTTCAGAAATAAAGCCCAGCTGAAGTACTGTGTTTACAATCATGATTACAACTGTCTCATATTCTAAAAGCAAACATTGCCATAGAATATAAACTCATCTCCAGTGGGTATAACTCCCAACACAGATCGAAGAAATCCTCTATCCACTCAGTTTTCATATCTTATAATGAGCCCTATCACACAGTGGAGTAATTAAGAGTTGATTTTATATGGGAGAACAGTCCTGGGTTTACTCATGGCACAGGTATACGGCTTTCATAATGAAACACTGCAAGAGAAAAGCTAGGGGAAAAAAATGATGTTACTTATTACCTTTATCTCAGACTATAGCAGGCTTTGTTTGCTAATACTATTAACTTACTGGGTTAATTTTAAATCCTGGAATCCATTTACAGGTATCCAATACAGAAATTGTATTTATGGTTTTACTGACACTATTCATATAATACTATGAATCCTTTTAATTGAGAGATGTATTTATATATGTATTAATCTACAAAACTCTAATGAAGAAACACAAGGCAGAAAAAAATTGTCAGAAAATAGAATAATTTTTTATAGCATATTTTAAAATTACCCACTTTATAAAAATTGTTAGAATTTCAGAGAAGTTGATTCTTAGAACAGAGACATCACTTAAAAAACCAATATCCAACAGAAAGAACAGTGTGTAAAAAATAAAAAAAGTTGCACTTCAATTACAAGTAGGAAAATCACAGAACTGGTGCACTGTAAAATTTTCTAGTGAAAAGCTGATGCCACTTTTTAAGAGTAGTATGCAAGTCCAGCTATATTTACCTGAAACCCACTACTGGAAAATAACATTGCAACATTTCATGTCACACAACCTATCCATTGTTCTTTCTGTATAATTCAAAGTCTTCTCAGCTGAATGGCCAAAAAGCACCCTCTCACTACCTGTTCATAGACATGAAAAGGTTTGAGCTTTTGTTTTAATTAGTTTTCTTTTTAAAAATGCTAAATAGGAATCTTGCCTTGTTAGACAAGATGTAAGAATTGGCATTACCACTAGCATTGAGTACCTCATTTACTAACTGAAGACAATGCAAGAACAGTTTTTATACTCTTTTTTGTGATTCTCAAAATCAGGTTGGGCATATTATTGATACCATGCATATAATGTATGTCCTCATAATCAACTGCAGTGGGAGGAAAATAATGCTTACAAATGATGCTTTTTAAGATGCATATTAATATGCAAAAGGGAAATTTCACAAGTTCTTTTAACATTTAGAAAAGACTATTAATTCACATTTAAAGCATAGTAGTTCTACATTACCATACAACCTGTACAGTGAATTTTTTACATCATTAGGGACTTCTGCTTACTGTAACTTCTTGAAGAGCTTATCATATCATACATTATTGCTATGTGCTCTTACATGCTGTAGTTTAAAATTCCCACAAGACTCTGGAAACAGCTAAACTACTAATTTACTACTAATTTACCTATCTGGCTAATACATTTATTTATTAATAATTTTTATTGAGATTTAATTATGTGATACTTTATGATAGGACAAAGGACTTAAATATTTATATTTTAAACAAAACAATTTTAATTCAGATATCTTTGGCTAGCTGACGAACACCTCTTCGTTCTCAGTAACAATGCTCTCTCCATATAATACAGTTCTGTGATAACTTCTAAAAATATCAGATACATTACAAGACAAAATGTTTTCAATAAAGGAATTTCACAAAAATCAAGTGTATTTTTATAAATTTATAATATTTGCATCTTAATTTTAGAAGTGACTATTTAAATAATATACTTATTTTTGATTAGCAAATATTTTAAAGGCTTTCTAGGTTAAGCCATTACTTTTTTAGTGACCACTGAAATTATGACGTGATTTTGTCACTTTTTAAATTGATCAGTGGAGCTGATTAGAGAAAAATGGATTTAATACATAGAGATATTATATTGTCTATTGCCTAACTACATTATCTTATCAGTTTGAAGGTAACTTTTAATTCATTTAGAAAATAAATGCCATTTTTCTGGTACCTCCAGAGGTCTATCCTCTGATATTAAATGTAAATAAATATTAAGCATTTTTTAAAATTAAAGCTGTAACCTTTTTTATAGGCCAAATCCAGTAGTCACCATTCAAAATTAAACATTGTCAATAGTCATAGTATCACATATGTGTCATAGTATCACAATGCTATCTTAAAGATATCCTGTGTAGATATTACAACATCCTCCCACATTTTTAGTGACTAACTGATGTCAGCATACGGACACCACAGGCATGCCCTGGATTTTTAATACAATTCTGACAGAAACTTCAAAGGCAGGGACAGTGAAATGACTCAGACTTCATTAAAATATTGCTGTTTGCAGAGTTGAGCAATGAGACAAAGAAATACATGAGCTATTACTTCAGACAATCAAAATGCAATTATAAACATAAATATGTGCAACCAAACACAGGTGTCCCCTGCAGGTGCCTTAGTCAATTCTTAATAAGACCAAAGTATAGTAACTTGACAAACTCAAGGAAATCATTCATTCATATTTTACAAGTGACTTTATTTGAAGAAACCCTTTCCTGAAAAAAATCATTGAGGTTTCCTTAACTTGTGTTTTGTGATGTATATTTGTCTTACATTATAAACCATAAACATGCCTTACTTCCTAGATCTCAATGCATATTTATGCAATTGTCACTTCCTTATTTAACATTCAATCTTCTATTCTGGATGCAAAATTGAGCTAAGTAAAGACAACACTGCACTGTTATGCATGCAGTGTAAATGACAGCACAAGTATAAAGGCACCAGTCAAAATGATACCTAAGACTTTAAAAGAATAGTATATGTAGAGCAAGCCATAATAAATAGAGCAGCTGTAAATCCAAGGAACAAAACCAATTAAGAAATAGGCAGGCACTGGGTGGAGTGCTAAGCACATCCAGGCCACACCATAGCTAGGGCAACACAGAAGCAGTAATGGCACCACAAACCGTTACCTGGCCTGATCATAGGATCTGCAAAAATCATGGAGAATCATCACCAGTCAAGGAGAAAACTAAATCTGAGATGAGAATTTAAAAGTCAGTGTTCCTGTGTCTGCGATACCTCATTAACTAATTCTAATTTCAGATTGTTAAAGACACTTCAGGAAAGATGAATTTGGCAGCATGAACGAATAAGTGTAACAAAGTGAGTGAGTGAAATCTACAAGAAATGCATGTGAATAAAATAAATTCTGCTAAAAAAAAAAATTTAAAATCACCTTCCCCTTCTAGAGAGTCTTGAACTGAGCTTTTCTATCATGGAGCATGAAATACAATTATTTAACAACTACTTTTCCTGTCAGCGCTGGAAATTATCATCTGAGCACTACACAAACACAAAAGAGGCCATCTGACATTTGGCACATCCATTTCATTTCTGGGGTTTCAGTTTTGTTGGATTCTGTTTTGAAAAACATGTCAAAGTCTAGTTTGATTCACCCCCAAGACAAGTGATATTTTAACCTAGGCTTACCAAAGAGAATCACAACAAAGGTAAAGAAAAGCATCATTTTTTTCTGTGCTTGAAGCACCACTATACTTTTGTAGACAAATCAAGAATCACATAAAGAACTTGAGTTTCAAATTTAGTCTTTCACTCCTCAAAATACTAGAAGGGAGAAAGTGTCCCAGAAAAGTATAATTAGTCACAAGTTGTGCACTGGGATGCACACAGACTGTTCAATACCAGCTCCTATGAGGCACACAGCAGTCAATACTACTGTAACTGGCTCCAGAGGGAGTAGTATCCCACCTCTATTTGAAAAGATCTTAGCACAGTCTTAACAGAAAAGATTTTTAAACAGGAGAAAGAAAAAAAAAAAAACAACCTTGTAGAAGTTTAGAATCTGCTAGAATTGTGGGAAGTTCCACAAAGGAAACAAAACAGCTGATCACAGCCTAATATAACGACATCTTTGAAACTGCTACGAGAGTCCAGATAAAATCATACAGTGGACTCCAATATAAGGATCCTGGTAAAAAATCGTATTATTTTTAGAAGACTCAGGAGGAAATGTAATCTGCAAAAACTTTGAATTTTCACTATTTTTGATGATTATTTTCCTTAAGGTAACTATTCTTTACTGCTTCAAGGTTTCTATTACCATGAAAGCATATATGGTTTGCTTCTTGTCACATAGAACTACTCTTCGAGATCTACATTAAATGAAACAGCTGCATGTTTTCAAACACAACCATAAACAACAGTACAGCCAAGGAAAGAAAGCTATCTGGACAGAAAACACAGCTGGAGGGGAAAGAAGAGTGCAGCATGCAGCTGCATGAGTGTTAAAAAAGCCAGAAGGAGGGAGAATCATCTGGAAAAGAAACTTGCATAAGGGCAGAGAGAAGGTGGAAAAGTCTATATTGGAGGAACTAACAGCAAGGTAAGTAAAAAGACCTCTGAAAACCATGAATCAGGAGTTCAAATGGAGTGATGCAGATGAGGAAAGAGACACTGGGTGGATGACAGCATAAACAGAGTCAGTTTGTCAGTCACAGACTGGTCTGTAACCACTAGAATACTATCTCCTCCAAACCCTAGAAAAGAAAATCCAGAATCTACATCCCTCTTTTGACAGAAAAAAAAAAATAAATCCAAAGGCAGTTTATGCCTCATCACTCCTGCTATTAACATTCAGAGTGAAGCCTGCAGGAACTATGAATCACTGTATTACCTCTAACATAAAGGATATGGACTGATGATGTAGAAGTCCAAGACCCATTGTAAATCACACCCAAGAACATTTCCAATTCTAAATTTTTGAAATACATTTGAATCTTAATGTAACTATTAAGAGAATAAATGTTGCAAAGTCAAGAATTCTCATATAGGAAACACCAGAATCAGAACTTCAGGACTGCCTTTAACCTATTCCATTTTTTCTGTACATTACATGCTCTTTAGTAAAATGACCACACTTATTTCTAAATGAGTATTTTTTACTAAATGCTCAGGGCAGATATAACCTTGGACAAAATAGGAATTCTGCAATTGCTACTGTTGCATGTGTTTGCATACACTTGAAGATATAAAGAGAGTACAGCAAAGGACACACTTAAAGGAATAGTAAATCTCACTTTTCAAGGAAAGAGCACACCTACCACAAGAAATTGATTCTTTCTTTTACTCAGTCACAGAGTTCTTGTACAATGGCAGGCTAACAACAAAATCCAGTTTTTCATGAGCATTAGCTGATATAATATTACAAGAGGAAGCTGCAAAAGTGATGACCTCCTATGCCTGCAGTTTAAGTCACCTACACTGTTTCAAAGTGCTACAATAAAAAAAAAAAAAAAGCTAAAATTTAAAATGCAAGTCACTGGCATCTCGTATTGGACACTTCAAATCAAGAAAATATTTCAGCCTTTATACGTTCTGAGCTTAAAGTTGTCCAGCTGTAAAATGCAGATAATAATATGAACTAATTCACAGGAGTATTGTGATGTTAAATTAATTTTTATGAAGTTAACAGAAGCAATGATGAAGAAAAGTATTGCAAAAACATCTAGAAGGAATTTTCTTTTTTAGATGTCTGGTTTGAATAATGAACAGTATGACTACACATTATATGCTCTGATGAAGGAATACGGAATAAGTGAATTTTGTTAATGGAGTACAGTTCTGTGGAAAAATATGCATCTGTTCATAAAATTAGAGATTACATAGTAACATAATGGGTGAATAAAGTTGAATTGACCCCTTAATATTGACAGACTAATTTTTCAATACTTGATTTTGTAACATGGCTGTTCTTCTACACAATTTTTTGATCAGTGCATGAAAGACCTAATGATTAAGATGTTAAGTGTTCAATTTCGGTCTTCTCTAGTGTCCTGGTTTGAATGAGAACAGAATTTAGTGATTTTATTTTTAGCTCAGTTCTAACTAACTGCACTGTCTGAAGTTAGCAGTCTGTTTTAACAGGCAGAGTCTGCTTCTAGCAGGGATAACACCCCATGTTTAGAGTGAGAACCAAGGACTGGTTTGCAGACCAAGGCCACTGCTGGATCTTATGTGCCAAGCTGGGGGGTGCAGAAAGTAAAAGGCTGCACCTGCAGGGAGGAGAGGACAGGATATGTGACCCTATTCTGTTACTCCATTCCATAAATGTCATATTCAGTATAAAGCTGAGGGATCAGTTGGATGAAGTCCTGCTCAGCTCAGTTCAGTTTTTCCAGCTTCTTCCATGGACAGCATCTGAGGAGGACTTCGTCCATTCTGCCTTTGATTCTGATCGGTGTGTTCCTGAATCCAGTACCAGAATCCAGCTCCTGAACTCATTTCCCATCTGCCTCTGGCCCCAGTCTGGGACTTCTCTGGTGCCTGCTCCACAGCATCAATAAGTGACAATGACAACTGACATCATAGGGGGTTGGGTTCAATACTGGTTTTATATGTATTTCTTTATATTCCATTTATATTATTATCTTTTTAATTAAAGCTGTTCTATCTTCCTTTTCTAATCTATACATCTCTCTCCATTATTCCCTTTCTCTTCCCCTTCACGGAGGGAGGGGGGTTAACAGAGAGCATCTGTTATAGGTCCAGAGTGCTACCCTGACCCTAAACACCTAGTCAACAAATACTACAGAATATCTTGTTGCTTGGCAGACAATTCAAAACACATGAACTGTCTTGAAATCTTAGCCTGACATTTTACAATCACCTGTCTGTGAAATACTGTGCAAATTTGCATTCAATTTGCTTTTATCCATATGATAGGTTGTTCATGTAAAGACCTGCCTATAGAAACAACTGAACTAAGAATGCAAATTAAGTTACTAATCTCATAATAAAGCACCTCAATGAAAATAGATTTAATCTCACAACTGATGAACTGTGCTCCATTTGCTAAGAGAAGTATTTTGAAATACATTTAACACCTTTGAATAAGTTTGTTAGCAATGGCTTTTAAAGATATGTAATCATTTGTGTAAACTGTTTTTCAATGCATTTGTAATTACTAAGCTTATTACAGATGTAGTTACAGCTAAGTGAAAAGGAGCTAGTGAGTTGATCCCAAGCGGTATTTTACCCAATTGAATTATTGCAAGGGATCTTAATTTTAATGTTGTAAAAATAAGGGGGTTTTTTTACATTTCTAACTGCAATTTCTCACACAGAAATGTATGTACATATAAGTGTATGCAGCTCTTGCATACTAATTTTGCCAAATACAAAACAAAACACACCACCACAAACAAAATCAGAAAACCCACAATCTCTTCCCCCTCAAAAAAGAAAAACAAACAAACAAACAAACCAAACCAACCAACCAAACAAACAAACAAAAAGAACAACCACCACACAACTCGCCCTCCCCCCACCCAAAAAAAAAAAATTTTTTTTTTAATTTCTCTGGTATGGCAGGAAGCATGTGACACACCATACATCTCTGGCTCCTGGATAATCAGTTACAGTAGCAAGGTATGTATATCCTTGAGTTATCCAATCACAGAAAAAGTAAAATCCCTTAAAAAAATTTTAGAACTTTAGACAGTTTCAGCTCCAGGAGGCTATTCAATCTTAAGCTCAATGACAACTCTCTTATTACTAGTCAATTTTTAACTGCAGGACTATCAAATTAGCTAATGACTCATATATAGAGGAAAAAACTGTGCCAAGCCTTCTTTTTGATGGGATGTTACAAAGGACTAGTGTTAGAAATTTTACCATATAGAATTTCAAATATTGTCAACTGCGTACTCCAGATATTATAAAAAGCCCTCACACACCTCTATTTTTTAACATACAAATTTAAAAGCTACCTTTACAGGCTTTACATACCTCATATAGGTGATTTATTTATAAATATTGGTACCTAAATAAGCTAAACTGCTCCTAAGAGATTTTACTGTCTCTATAGAGAACTCACGAATTCAGGCACTTCCATTACAAGTGTAGTACTAGGAAAGCTTAACTAATTAATGTGCTTTTAGTCTTGATTTAAAGGAGACATTTAATATTTGTTTCCAATTTTTTTTTTTTATTGAAGTATTATCAACTGTAATGTGTTAAAATAAAGGAACACAGTGATTTAAACCCAAATCTAAAATCTGAAGCATAAATTGTCCTAAAAAGTTCTTCCACACCTAAATATACAGACAGGTATATGATGGAGTTTCTAGAAGTATACAGGATCCTAATTCACAAAAGCTTTTCACTGTCACTGGCCAAAAGAAGACCTCACCACCCCATCAATCTTTTCCCACAATACAACAGATTGCATTTTCTTTTCACAGTAAAAGCCAGTGGCTATTTGAAAGATGATTGTGGATTACCATATCAGAGCTTTATAAGAAGTAAACACTGGCTTCCCTAAGGCACCTAAGAAAGACACACTGATAATGTTAAAAATATCACCAAGAAATTTCTAACAATCACAGGCAGGATGACTTTTCCCATCTTACATGCCCTCAAGTACCTTTTTCTTTAGCACTCTGATGATAGTAATAAAATCTCTTTAAAAATGTATAGAGAATTTACTCCTGTTGTACATTTATACAAATTATTTCCATAAAAACTAATGTAACTCCCATCTTCAATACTATTAACAAGTAACAGCAAGAGAAAGAAAAACACTGGAAGTAATTATAAACATCAAAAGAGCCAAGATTTTAATTTTCCTTTATGAATCACAATATATTTAACACTGGTAAAGAGAAGATTTTCTATCTAGTAGGCTGATTGCCTGTATCTCTAAAACAATATGATAAAAATAAGACTGACTACATCAGTCAGATACTGCTACTTTTTCATACCTGAAAGTTGTTACATAATGAAGCTTCAAGATTGACAGCACTTTTGGTTACAAATTAAAGTATAAAAAATTGTCCATATATTCCCTAGAACCTGGAAGCCAAACACAGGATATGGATTTCAGTGTAACAATGTTAAAAGTGAAGCATGAAACTCTTAATACAAAATGCCTTCTGAAGTATTAGTGAACCAATTCACATATATTTTGCAGAATTATAATAGCAATTGAATGAAACAAAAATAAATCCAAGACATTTACTATTCTAAACGAACCCAAGTTAGACTGCATCTAGTCCTTTTAGTCAAATATGGTTGAAACTTTAATTTCTAATCACCACTAATATTCACATTTAGTAAACATTATTCTTGGTCTGACAGAAAAAAAAATGCACATTTAGTACAGATGCATTTTACATTTTTTTTATCATCACTATTTAGATCCCTCCCATTGGTTGCATCTGTTGAATAAATCCATTCTGTTAAATGTAAAATACAGGTATATCACATCCTAATGATGACTAAAAGAAACGTTATGTAGGAAAGTTCCACCTTTCTTGTCTCCTCAGCATCACTTTTACTTTTGTTTGCCTTCTAGTACTTTTTCACACCTCATTTCTTGGTTCCTGTAACATTTCCATTACCAGCAGCACCACTAGACCTTGTAAATAGCCTCATCTTCCTGAGTCTTCTTCAAAAATCACCTCCTTCCAGAAATTCCTATATAGAAATCATCAAACTTTTCCCCCTTTTTCTATCAGCATAGACTTCTTGTGTAGAAATGACAGCTCTTAAAATTACTCTGTTAAAATTCAGACAAGAAAATGCAAGCCCTACGTTTTACTAGCTGTTTCAATGAAGACTGTTTTCCACAAAAACTTTATCCCAATAAGCCTTCACTGAACAAAATCATGTATTCTCAGTATACATATGATACTTAGGATTAAAATACTGAGCTCTCAAAAACTAAGTATGGTTCATTCAGTCTTTTTAGTTGGTAAATATGGTTTGTATTACATAATATTAATATATTAATTGACAGTAACAGAAAGACGGTAGATATTTTCTCACTATTTCCAAGTTATGTTAAAGAAATCTTTCCAGTCTTCACTGCATGTTTGTGTAAGTTTAAGAGAATAATTTTTCTCTTTAAGAAATACAAAATAAACAATTCAAATGAATTATCTGGATCTAAAATAAGTACTACGCTTTAGTAACTCTGATAATACCTGATTTGGAAAATTTCAAATAGAATCCAATTCTTACTGGTTGGTGAGAAATGATTTTTGAAAGGGTTTCCCTCAAAAGCTCAGAGCAGACTCTTGACTGACAGACAAAAATAAGAATGAGCAGGACAAGTATAGACAAGAACACAGCAAGAGAAAATAATCAAAATTCCTTCTAATGTTCAGAGACATATTATGTTTCCTTATGACTGAGGAGCAGTTATGGAGAAAACAAAAGAGCAAGACTGTTAAACCTGACTATGTAACGAAGTTCAACAAGTTCACAGTCTATGCAATGCAAAAACCAAAATGGACAAAGTATACAGAATGGACTGCTCATGGAGGTGGTGGAGTCACCATCCTTGGAGGTGTTTAAGGAAAGATTGGATGTGGCCCTTAGTGACATGGTCTAGCTGATGTCATGGTGTTGGGTCATAGGCTGGACTTGATGATCTTGGAGGTCTATTCCAAC
>JANIJG010005522.1:79314-96516 GCA_024611175.1 Megaceryle torquata
AGATAGGGTGTATTTACACCCTCAATAGAAATTCCACATTCTTCTTCCACAACATCCAATATTGTATTAAGATGGGCAATATTCCATTCCTCAATACCCTAAAAAAGATACATAATAAATGTATTCATAAATTTCTAAAGCAATGCAATTTTATATGTCTCAGTAAAAAGAAACACACCTGATCTAATTCTTCAAAAGACTGTACATTAATACACATTTATAAACACTTAGAAGACAGTTGAAATTACCTGAAGAAAAATTCTTTTGACCTTAGTAAAGTTTACATCAGCTTCTGAGATGTTCAGAGGGGAGAACATATGGAAGTTTATCTCTGCTTAACAATACATCAAATCAAACACAGATTGAAACACCATACACAATAGAAATAATAGCTGCATACAAAATTTTTGATTGATATCTGAAAGCCACTAAGTTTCACTGGGCCTACCTATGCAAAGTAATACTGAACAGTATCAAAAATTATTTAAACATTTAATTTACATGTGTAAATTTATAACTTCTAAAAACTAAAACTATTACATCGCTTCCAAGGTATTTAAAACCCTAATTATGTAATGCAAAAGACATATACCACAGAAGAAATCTATTCATTTAATGAGATTTCATCTGATTATGTACATTACTGCCTATTAAATCTGTATATTAAAAGCCATTCAGGGAGCCATTCGTGTATTTTTTTTCCTTTCAGTTTCATCCACCAAGTGCAATTCTAATTTCAGGTCATACAGCATGTAGGAGTCAGTATAACCAATATCAAAGCAACAAAAATGAAGAGGAAGAGATTAGACTTCATTATAACCACTATTACTAGCACCTCCAGGGAAGACATGAGTGCACCAGCATTGAACTGGTGCTCAAGCAGTGAGAAAAACAATTAATATAACCAAAATACTACAAACTCAGTTCAGGCAAGTTTCTTTATTGGGAAGACAGCTCCTAAACATGCTCTTAAATGCGACCTGCTATGCACTCCCTATCACAGACCTCTGTACAGTTCTGGCAGTCTTACTCAAATCTGTGGAATGAATTTATGGCAGACTGCAGTCCTGATGAAGCTGATTAAGACAGAAACATAGTAACATTGAACAGGTGGGCAGGTGGTGAAGGAAGAATGCAGGTTAAACCAAGAAGTAATGAACACTTAATATTCCTAGTTTTAATTTAGGCGGTTGTTTTGGGTTGGGTTTTTTTTTATGTCAATCGTGTTCTGTATGTTGCAACTGGAATTGCTATTACCATACAAGATGGTAACTCCTCTATTAAGTACAATCTTCTCATTGAACAAGAACTTCCAACTGTCTGCTATGAGTAGTCGACTTAAAAAGAAAATCTGTTAAGTTACCTGGGACTTTTACAAAGGAGTAAAGGATTTTTTACAGAAGTTCATGCTAGACAGCAATTTTTGCTCTTTTTTTAAAATTATAGCTTTGTCTTTGATGCACTTGTGTGACATACAGGCACTTGAAACTTAAAAATTATAAATAAATATGATGACTAAAGGAAAAAACTAACCACCGATAATAAATTCAAATAGTACAGGCTACTAAAATCTGTACGATTCAAATCTAAAAATCATAATCATCAGCAAGGCGGTAGAGCTGGAAAATACAAAATTTGTTTCAAGAAACAATTTTAACTATTTCTCCAATTCATTTACAGATTTTATTTCTATAAATCACATAAAATCTAACTTTGTTCAGAACTTGTGCGGTCAATTTGGAGAAACAAATTAATAGAGCAAAACAAGAAGAATGATCCAACCGTGCAGGCAGAGACACATACAGGGTTAGAAGACAACTGTAAATACATCAGATTAGAATGAACTGTTAATCTAGGCATTATACTCTGTGGCAAAAAGAAGACAAGAAACACCGGAAGCAAAGCAGTATTGCCCCAAATACCTTTCCAGCCTGCAGCAATTCACAGATTGAAGGCTTCTCCAGACAGAGGTGTTATCCTTCTACTTAACAGCAGCCCATGGGCTTTTTTAACAATTTACTCAACCAGCCACCTTTCTTAATCCATGTAAGCTCTTAGCAAAGTACCTTGAAATCTTACTCTTCTCTGAATAAGAATTAAGTGATAGTTAAGTGAATAAATTATCTTTTTGGGTTGGGGTCTTTTCTTTGGTTTTGTTTTGTTTGTGGGTTTTTTTGTTTGTTGGGGTTTGGGGGGGGGGGGTGTTGTTGTTTGTTTTGTTAGGTTTTTTTTTTGTTGTTTTGGATTTTTAACACCACATCTCAACTTTTCACTTTCTTAAGGTGAAAGTCAAGACAACTACTCCCCAAGCAAATTGCTAGTGGTTTGTTCCTAAAAAAGGCAAATCCTCCCACAAAGAACAATAATAGGAGAAAAAGCTTGCTTCGAAATACCAAACATACCAATTAAACAATCCTCTACACTCAAGATGCATTTCTACTTCCTAAAGACTATTTTGGACAAGTAGTCTTTGCTCAAAGGGAAGTATTCACTGAAACTGGTGCTAGAACCACACCGATTCATTTTAACTCATCCTACATTCCTTGAACTTAAAAAAAAAAGGTCAGTTTTATATTTAAGCCTAGACTGTTACAAGTAATTATGATAAATTATTATTAAAGCTGTCAATTTCCCTCATAGATATATCTCTTTTAATATTTGAGAACATGAAACAAAATGCTTACATGAAACTTTAAATATCAATTCTAACTTTTCCAAGTTATAACACTGTTATTAAAATTCACAATTACAAAGCACACTAAAAAGTTCACAGAAGCTGTAAAAGAGCAGTTTAAAGAATAATTCAGCAGGTTATGCCATATTTAATAATGCTATGCATGTTAAACATATCTTGTATTTCTTTAGATAAATATTGTAAGGTAGCATAGTAGTTTATATAGAAATTATAGTTATTTATATAGAAGATCATTATTCCAATCTTCACTAATTTTGCAGATGACTCAAATTTACTGCAAATTACTATCAAGAGTTTTTATGACCCTTAACAGCATTTGCACCAGCTTTTAACGCAATGTGGAGATAAAAAGAAACACTTCACAAGCAGCTCTCAAATAGCTGAGCACTTGCACAGTTTGGAAGGAGCTGACCCGTTCTTTTCTCAAAAACACATATAAAGATGTAGCCTTAAGGAGACTGGTAGAAAGTGAAGCTCAAGGTTATAAGCATAGACCTCTTTGAAGATAAGAATAAAATAGGCTCCAAATGAAATTATATTCATTTCCTTTTTATAAAAGTACTTACAATAGTGATGTACTGTCCTCTGCACTTTACTTAAATAAGCCAACGTGTGATACATTCTATTTTTATGAACATGACTTCTGTATGTATATGTTAAAACACACAATCCTTTCCCGATGTTTAATTTTTCCCATGATTATCTCACAGATTCATTTCAATATTAAGCTGGCATAAGAGATGTTTGTTCTATAACTGGGATTAAAAAGCCCCTATGACTGACTGTAGCAGCTGAAATGGTAAAGAAGAGTAAAAAAACTAATTGAGACAGCATGAAAAGCAGTAGAAGAAACATACAGAAAAATTTGTGCTTGGTCACCCAGTCCTCACTCCACACATCCACTCATAGCAATGAATGTAATAAAAAGCATGCCATGTATTTATTGGTTCTTCAAAGTGCATAGAATATAGACAGAAAAATCATATAAACAGAATCTCTGCACCATAAACACAAATATTAGGAAATACCAGCAATCTCCCTTATTTGATCTATTTCTTCTTCTCAGTATCTTTTCAGATATTACCACTCCTTTGCAGCACCCTTAGGTGGGGAGGGAAACACAACAGAAGTACACAGATTCTCTTTCGAAATGCACACTAGAACCAAACACATACATGAGGGACTGCAAGGGAATCTCTGTTCTGGCACCTGGAGCACCACCTCCCCCTCCTTCAGTGACCTTGTTCTCTGCAGTTTTCTTTCATATATTCTCACTCCAGCTGCAATTGCAATTGCACCACACGTTTTTTCCTCCTCTTAAATATGGTATCACAGAGGTGCTACCACTATTGCTGATGATCTCAGCTTAGTGACAGGTCCGTCTTAGATTTGGCTGGCACTGGATCTGTTGGCCACAGGGAAACCTTCTAGCAGCTTCTCACAAAAGCCATCCCTGTAGTCCCCCCACTACCAAAACCTTGACACACAAACCCAATACAATACTGTAAAGGACTGCATACAAGATATACTTACAGCAGTTTGCAAAAGACAATCTGTAGCACTCCAGCAAGGATGGTAAAAATTGACAATGTCTCCAGGCCACCTGTGCCCAGGTCACCCACTCTTCCTCCCCCTTCTTGAGCTACATGAGATTCCTGTCAACCTGTTTCTCCAGCCTGTTCAAGACCCTCTGGATGGCAGCTTCATCCAAATCATTGATAAAGATGTTAAACAGGACTAGGCCTAGTACTGATACCTGGGGTAGACTTACAGAAGTCTTCCTTGTTGCCTTTAATATCTCTCAGATTAAATTCCAGGTAGGCTTTGATGTTCTCAATTTCTGCATATTTGGATATTGTCTCTATATTCCACCTGGGTTACACGTCCCTGCTTCTGCCTCCTTTATACTTCCTGTTTGTGCTTGAGTTTTGTCAGAAGCTCCTTGCTTACCAGTGCAGACCCCTGGAATCCTTGGCTGACTTCCTGTTCATTAGGATGGATGACTCTTGAGCTTTAAGGATGTGATTACCAACTAGCTTTCTTGGGCCCGTTTTCCCTCCAGGGCCTTATCCCACAAGACTCTTGCAAGAAAATCGCTGAAGAGGCCAAAGTCTGCTCTCCTGAAAGCCAGGGTTATGGTCCTGCTTTCTGTCTTGACACCTCCTCTTAAGATCCTGAACTCCACCATTTTGTGTTCACTACACCCAAGGCTGCCTTCGACCCTCACACTGGAAACAAGTTTTGAATACAATGTCCAGCAGACAGCTTTGGTCAGGAAGTTGTCACTGCTGCTCGCCAGAGACTCTTGAATTGCTTATTCCTGTTGAGCTCCTGAAGCCTTAGGTTAAACTACAACTTAAGATGTCATCACTAACTCATTTCATGGCCAAATCCAAACTCTATATGTAATGTCAAGGTCCTGCTTTAAAATCAAGTTAGCTGCTTTGTCAAGGGATACAGCACAAAACTTGAGTACATTTGTTGCTAGAGTTAGTATTACATTGGAAATGTACCTACAATTTAGCAAAAATAACAGCCTACAAACTGCACTGAATCAATTACTCTTCTATTACTAATTAAAATGCTCCCCACAGCCTAAACATTGGAGAAGGTAGGCATTAGGACTTGTCTTATCATGAGGAATAAAACAAAGAAAAGGGAAGTGGTGTCTTCAAGGTAGAAGCTGAGTAAGAGTGAGGCAAGAAAATATTTACACATGCTTCTTCCAAACCTTGGCTTATGTTGCAAATGTCATCAGAAGCACTTAAGTCAGATGTGTTTTCTGACCCATCATAAACATCAAAACAGTCACTTTTCTGGCCTGATGATCTCCAAAGGTTCCTTCCAACTCTTACCATTCTATGATTCTATTAAACCACGAAGATTTTTTTTATTGCCCCTACTTGCTAAAATAAGTCCATGCACATGTTTCATGTTTTCCTCATCTGGCCACAGAAATACAATTTCAATTTGAAAAAAAAACAAAACACCACAACCCAGGAAACAGAAAACACTATTTTGAGCTCCTTATATCTCAAACAAGGAAACAATCTGTGACCTCAGTGATTGTTGGTTTCATCTAACAACAGCTTTGACTGGCATGGCAGTGAAAGGCCTAATAGTTCATCAGAAAGGAGACTATATAGAACAACTAGGTGAATCTCTCTTCAATTTATTCACAGGTACAATTAACAGTTAAGTTAATAAAAAGTAAATGAATTTATTAAAGTCATGATACCAGAAACAAAATAACTCTCTTCGTTCCCCTTCCTGACAGGGGCAGTAACTTTTTGCAGCTGTTTCACAAGATATGCATGCACAAACTAAGCTGGCACCAGCTGGCATTATATTCATGCTAACTCATAAGGAAGAGAGCTCTCTTGAATTAACATAAAAAATAATCACTTCTTGATCCAAATTCATAAACAATCGTAAGTCTTAGGTGTTCATAATCAAATTAACGAATCAGCTTAACAACTGCAACTAGCAAGACTGGTGCTTTACTATTGACATAACAAACACATTCAGGAATATTAATTTTCACTCAAGTCCAGATGACCTTATAGTAACAAGAAGACAGAACCTCAAACATATATCTATTAATGTTTATATTCTTAACATAAATAATGATTCTTACAATCTGTTCCTTCATGCAGCACTTTCTCTTGAGTAGCCTATTTTGTCATTCTACAGATCACTGTAATTTAATGCATACAGCAATTAAAATGCATACACCACAGAATAATATTCCAAGGAAACATTCAACTATCTTAAATTTATTTTCTATAAAGCTCTATAAAGTGTATGGAACATTTTTTCTCATGTGTTATTTCCTTATTCATAAAGACTTCATCTCTGTTCAAAATGTGTCAAATAACCCCAAATACATTACAAATACACAACACAGATTCTGGAATAATTCAAATAACACTTTGAATCATTAATAGTACTTGTCAAATTTCAAAGCATGCATTTGTAGATTCATTCCTGGTCTTTTTTGTGGTTTGATTTTTTCAAGATCCTTGATTCCACAAATAACAATATTGTTTCTAAATAACCTAAATAGTAAAAATTACGGCTTCATTGTGCTTCAGATACAGACGTCTCAATGTAAAACTGAACATCACTATGTGGAAAAATAGATGTAAATGGTAAACTTTTAAACTAAGGAAACAAAGGACTTCCAACACAGCAGCATTTCTCATCAATTTTGATAGCACAAGTACACACATATACCACACTTTCACTAAGTTCCTGGTGTTTTTCTACCTGATGTTCTGTCAGATATTTATCTTTCCATATTAAATGCAACATCTATAAACACAGTTTTCTATAAATTGCATTTTGTAAAAAGTAAGCTTTTAGTTTTGTTTATTGCAAATAGACTGTTATGATAAATTAACCGCACCATCCTCTTTCTGCTGTATGTTGCCCAAAACATCCACTACTGTGTTCATCTCCTTTCCTCAAATAATGACAATCCTGAAATAAACTGAATTAAGACACAAGAACAACCTCCTATTCCAAAAAGAATCAAAAATCCTTTCTTAGCACTCTCTTCAAGCATAAGAAAAATACTAGTTGTGCAAGTGCACCATCTGCTGGCCAAAAATTAACTCTGGCAAAAAGACTCGGGCAAAAACATTTTCATCAGGTGGCATCCATAACTTTCTCATCAACAGTTTTATACCAGGGGTTTTTATATCTTTTCCTCTAAACCCTATTGGATTGTACAGCATGACATCACTGTCATAACTGTTCAGTCTCTTCATACTCTTTCCTCAGTGTCTATTCCTTTCACTAATATTTCTCCTTTGTTGTTTTTTTTTTTTATTTTTAAATAATACTGATTTAATCATAGCCATTAAGGTTGGGGTTTTTATTCTACCTGTTACTGTTTTCTTTCCCACTCCCTGCAACTTTCAGTGCTTTCTTTGTCTCCTCTTCCTATGAACCTAATATCTGAGTCAGGATTGCTGAATGCTGCTCTTTGCACTTCATCCCTTGCTTTTTTGACCTACCTTCCTTAGCCTCCCAATCTAATCAGAGTGCAATTCCACGAGACAGAATTCTCTGACCTCTTCCATCAGTCAGTACTTCAAAATTGGAAATTACTGCATTCTCTTTTCTTTGGAAATGTTGCTCATGCAACAGTAACCTTAAGATACTAAACAAAAGAAAATATGATCAAAAGAAAGTGTACACAAGAAAAAAAAAATAGCAAGAAAAAAGGGCAAGGTTCTATTTTTTGAAAGACACATTGCTTTTCTGTGTTGATTTTTGTCTCCACAAAGCAGCAGCCATCTAGAATGTCTCTTCACTAAAACACTTCCAATCAGAATCTTCAATTATTTTCAAAATCATTTTTATACAGCTATTTGGACACACAATAGAATTTGAACTTTCTGCTTTGTCTAAACAATAGACTATTGGACATTTATAGCTATCTTTCAAAGACTACATAACCTAAAATTGAATTGCCTTAAGCCACTCTGGCTGACCATGTTTATCTTTGGACACAGTCTTCAAGTAATTTGTCTTCTGTGAAGAAATATGAAACATTAGCAGAGTCTCAGACCAACTGCCACAGGGAATTATTATTTTCTGTAATGATTGGAGAAGGCAGTTACATGGAACATGAAATAACTCAAGAACTCCACACATAAGCAATTCTTTTGGAGAGAAGCATGGCCTATATTTTTTAAATCCTCAAATCTTTTCTGAAATGTTAACATTTATTCTGTCAAGTCTCATTACTTAAATAATCCTTTTAAAATCTAGTTCCTATAGCTACTTACATAGCCTAATTGATATCAGTGGATATTCTGTAATTCTTTGGATAATGAGATCTATGTTAAGAGTCCCTTTTTATCCCTGGAGATCTTGGCAAGTAACCAGCAAAATTCATTTCCCTAGGAAGTTCCCACTATCTATTTTAATTCAGAGGTACACAGTAACTGTAAGCACATTTCCAGGAAACTGCAGGCATTTCAAGCATGTATAAAGTACAGCTACCAGTTTTCCTCAGTGAGAGAGAAATAAAGTATTTAGTCTTAATTTTGAAGTAGACGTTATTTAAAATATCCCTGCATTTCCACAGAGGTACAAGCATGCTGAAATGTTAACAAACAAACAAATAAATGGGAAGGAATTTCAAAGTTCTGGAAAGATCAAAGTGAAGAGTCCTATGATCAGAAGAGTAGCAATATCCTAATGTCTAGGGACAGAACTGTCTGACTCATGAAGATGTAAAGTTAAAAGATATCAAAAGAAAGACAGATTCCAGTCACAAAGCAAGAATGTATCCTCTAAGCACAGTACCCTTTAAAAGAGGGCTAGAAGAGATAAACTTCATAAAAATCTATGCGTACTTCATCGTAAATGCTCCCATTGATATCTGCTCCATAAATTGGTGCCACAAAAGTCAAGTTTCTCCAGTATTTACGCTCCAAATCTTCATAATCTATGTATCTTGGGGTGCAGTATCTGCAAAAGAAGAGGTAGGAAAAGGTTCAGTATAGTCTTTCAACAACCGCTTTCACTATCAGCTATGCTTCTTATCGTGCAAACTGAATTCTAAGAGATCACTTTATTTCAAATTCACAGAAATGCAGGAATTATTGTCCTGAATTTGTAGTTTTGTGATTCACCACAGTGTGTACCCTCCTACCTGATAGATACAGGAATGGAAGTCACTCACCTACCTGTGAAACATTTTTCTCAGTCTGCAGCATCTACATGGCACATGTACTGACTGTCCTTAGGCTGAGTCCCTGCCTGTTGTTTCTCTTCCATAAAAAAGACACACATGGGAAAGCAACTTAATTGACAAGCATTTATTATTTTCCTACCCTGCTACTAGCTCTCCAAAGATGCAGAGGTAGGTCATGCACAAGCGTATCTCAGAACAACTCAAATGTACTAATTCTGACAAGTAGCAGCCTGGCCAGGCAAAGCCAGTACTCTCTTTTTCTACTGCTCCAGAAAAACATTTTGGGAAAAGATGTAATGTTTCAAACAGCTGATGCTAAAAATCCTACCATGCAGTGAAAAAAAAAGGAAATTTTTACTACTTTAGTGCAGCACAGGGCAACATACTTTAATATGCGTAGATATACTTCTGCATATACTTTCAGAAGGTTACTCAAACCTCATGTAAAATCTTGTGGGGACACAACAGAAACACTACATAGAAAATATTTATCAATAACTTTTACCCTAGAATCCTTTGTCAGGCCTCTGTTCTCCCATATTTAGGTTTTAAAAAAAAGAATACTTGTTCCCCTAATACTGCAACTCTGAGAAGTAAAGTTTCACATTAGCACTGCCAACTTCCTACATTTGAACTATTGGAAAGAAAATCCAAACATACAAGAACTAAGTAGACTAGGTACATTTACATCATGTAGTAACACAGAACATAGACAAGCAAGTTAGCAAAACTCATCTTAACCAACACATTCTCAGCAACAGAGTTGCTTTAATTATTTATCATGATACAGCTCCAGAAATCAGATTGTATTTCTGCTTGGCACTGTGTAATGCAGATACATAAACTCAGTTGCCATAACACAATTATCTTGATTATTATATTTCCCAGAGGTCAAGGAGGAGAAGCACCTTGGTTCAATGGTGAATTGAGAACGCCTAAACAAGTAAGACATGCAAGGCATTAGACTGAGCATGCACCATCCTTTTAAAGGCAACTATGATTTAAATTAAACATTCATAGCCCCTCTGTCTTTCCCAAAGGAAATGGTTAACATCACAATACTCAAAAGTCTTTAACAGAGAAGTCCTCCTCATTAAGGTACAAAATTTTTATTATGGGACAATAGGTACTTTCAGCAACTTAATAGTTCAAGAAATATAGACTGCATTAAGAGTGTCATGGGAGGTTTTTATGACATATTTTCTCAAGAGCAATGATAAATAACTAGAAAGACCTACAATTAATACATGAGCACTCCCAATTGTTCTTAACTTCACCTATGTGATAAATGAAGTTGTAAGGTGATTTCAGGAAAAAAATTAAATCCAGAAGGACTTAAAAATATCTTCCATAATAAAAACTATAATAAACTTAACTACATAATACATATTAAAATCTTCAGGTTGTTTTTGCATTATCAGACTCTTGCAAGTAATCAGCATTTCTCATTTTATCATGGGTTAATAAAATGTAAACTTTAAACACATATGAACAGCTATCATAGAATATTACATCAATTGCCATACAGCTTTTATATTTTAGTCTCCTCTGTAACAGTAAGTGAACAAATAATTTTAAGAACTACAAAACATGTTTCCATTCCCACTCATCAGAGTAAGAAAACTAAGTTAGGTAACCTCCATTTTTCTCAAGTAATACACAGGCAGAGACATACTGATCCTTTATAATTGAAAAAGGAAATTATTTTTCCACTTTTTAAAAGGCATGGATATTATGGAACATTTGCTAAGGATGCTCTTTAAAGGCTTTTTATGCCCTAGTTTTTCCTGATCTTGATAACTTCTCTTCTTACCTCTTAATTTCTCAAATTAATTTATGAGATAAATTCCTTCACTCTAGGTCAGGCTACCTTCATTCTTAATATTCAAATACCTTTTGTATATAGAATTCTTTGACTCACCTTCCAGAAACTATTTCTGTCCAGTTTTAAGAAAATACTGAATTTTAATTTATTATAGAATCGTGTAATCATAGGATAGTTTTGGTTGGAAGAGACCTTTAAGATAATCAAGTCCAACTTCTAACCCAGCACTGCCAGGTCCCCCACTAAACCATGCTCCCAAGCACCACATCTGCACTCCTTTTTAATATCTGCAGGATGGTGACTCTACCACTTCTCTAGGCAGCCTACCCCAGTGCTTTATAAACTATTCAGTGAAGAAATTTGGTTTAATATCCATCCTAAACATTCCCTGGCATAATGCAAGGCCATTTCCTCGTCTGATCACTTGTTACATGGGAGAACAGACCAACCCCCACCTCACTACAACCTCCATTCAGTTGTAGAGGGTGATAAGGTCTCCCCTCAGCCTCCTTTCCTCCCAGGCTAAACAGCTGCTCCTCATAGAGTGCTGCAGACCCTTCACCACCTTTGTTGCCCTTCTTTGGACGTGCTTCTGCACCTCAATGTCTTTCTTGCAGTGAAGGGCCCAAAACAGAATGCAGTATTCAAGGTCCAGTCTCATCAGTGCTGAGTACAAGGGGGTGATCACTTCCCTAGTACCACTGTCCACACTATTTCTCTAGGCATATGGCTGGCTCACATTCAGCTGGCTGTTGACCAACACCCCCAGGTCCTTGAACTTTCCAACCACTACTCCCCAAGCCTGTAGTGTTGCAGGGAGTTCTTGTAACCCAAGTGCAGGACCTGGCCTTGTTGAATGTCTTGGTTCATCAATCTAGCCTGTCTCAATCACTCTTGTAAAGCCTCCCTACCCTCAGGCAGATCAACCCACCCACCTAACTTGCACTTCTCTGCATCTTACTGAGTATGCTCTCAATCCCCTCCTCCAGATCATTGATAAAGGTGTTAACAAATACTCTTTTCATGAGGCTAGAAGAATGGGGAAGAATTCC
Organism: Megaceryle torquata; assembly: GCA_024611175.1. Lineage (NCBI taxonomy): Eukaryota > Metazoa > Chordata > Aves > Coraciiformes > Cerylidae > Megaceryle > Megaceryle torquata. The sequence continues at coordinate 91,599 of JANIJG010005522.1, forward strand.
TTTTATCACTTCCCTCTTCTTGGTAGCTGAAAACCTATCTGAAACTTTTCATTATAGTGCCTAATCCTTCACAGCCTTTCTTCTCTCCCTTAATATACATCTTGCCATGGTCAGAACATAGACATTTTCTATATGCGGTCAGGTTCTCTTAGGTTAATACAAAAACTTCTGGACAAATTAAAAAAGAATGTTGGGGTTTTTTTCAGAATTACATGATGATAGGCCATTCCAGTATCTAGGCCAAAAAAAAATGCAACATTAATAGTTGTACTCAAAGACTCATAAATAAGTCTGTATCATCTTCATTATTTTCAACATAAGCACTTATCAGAACAGAAAGAAAACAAGGTGGACAGAAATCATAATGTCAGGTTTTTCAGATAATTTCTTGCTGCCATGGTATCAGATGCTTTCAACACCAGAAAGAAAAAGGAGATGCATATTGTCATACCCTTCCAAAACTTAGGAGACAGGAAAGGTTTTACTGAGTAAGTGAAAAAATCATCATCTGCTTAGCACAATTCAAAGAAACCACAATATGGGAACAAAAACCAAGACCCCCTCATCTACATACTTGTCACTGTTGGCCAGCTGCTTGAATTCCTTCACTGTCATTGGCTTCTTCTGAATGTTGTATTGTGTGAAGAGGCCTGACTGGCCAGTGACCATCTGCTGAATTGGAGCAGGAATCACCAAATCTTCAATATCATCATAATGTTTTCTTGGCTTCCATTCTTTTGGTGGGATAACCTTTAAATTCAGAAATAAAAGCAGGACATCAACAGCTGCAACACCAATTCATAACAAAAGAAGGATTGCTTACCAGCTGCTTCACAATAACTAACTGACCATGTCAGTGCTCCTAGATAATGCAGAAACCCAAGTAAAAGTGGGTATAGCATTACCTCAACTCACAAGCAGCACCTTATTAATCTACAGCAATTCAATCATGTGCAAATATATATACATATAATAACAGACAAATATTTTAGAATCAGAAAGCCTTATAATTCACAAACACAATGTATTCTATGTTATAGAATTGTTATTCTCGATTCAAAAAAATAAAAAGATTCATACAAAAGATTGACAGTTCTCCATTCAAATGTTATTTGGTGTAAACTATGAATAACTGCATTGCTTACTGGAAAAATAAAAAAAAAATACAGCTATTTTAGTGAGCTTTACATTTTAAAATCTGTTTAATTTAGTCCCCATAAAACTGCATAGTACAACTCTCTTACACTAAGTTTCTACTAATGTATGTACTACTTTTTATATTAACATGACTTAAATCTCTAAAGATTAAAGCTATTTGCAGATTAACCAATTTTAAAGTTAACACTTCAAGTACCGCAGAATTGCCCAAAGTCTACAAAAACTCCTCAGCAGATTTTAACGTGTTAGTAATGAAATCATAAGGAATACCAAAGAAGCCTGTAGTTATACCAGTGTTCTTTAACAGGCTGCATAGTTTTGAATATTCATTGCATATATTATTTTATATTAAAATAGAAATCTCTCTCGATTTGAAATTGCAACAGTTTTAAAACATAGCAACAGATACTTTAAATGTAGTTTTTTGGTTTTGTTTTGAACTTTTACTCGCCTAAAGGTTCAATGATATGTTCCTTGGTCCACCTGTATTCATTCTTTTCCAGGGTGCTCAAATTTTCACAAGCATTGTCTTCGAAACTTTTAAAGCAACATACAACAAAGTAGAATGGCTCTCGCAAACATGCATGCGATTTTATCCACTTTTTACACAGATTCAACTCCCTGTTTTCCTTATTTTCCTTCTCAGCTTCCATGGGACTTCAGTTGTAGAGGGACTAAATAGCAAGTTTCAGTGTTGTTTGCTTTTAGAAAAAAAAATTAATCGAATCATCTTGTGATTCCTACTTATTTCTTTCACACAAATCATAAATTATATGTACATCAACAAAACATAAAATGTTGGTTTGGAAGTAGTCATGCGTTCAGTGTATGTGAATAGAAATCAAATGTGTGTACAGAGATTTCTATTTTCATGATTGTTAAGCATGAACTTTCACGTTGGGCTCAAATATATGAATACTGAAAAGCAAAATTTGCATTATCTTACTCAAGGTCAGTGTGTTTTAAGTAATAAAAATACATTTGCAAACAGAATACAGGTTCAAAATAACCCCTTAGAACTAAGTGGGGAATGGTTGTTTTTTTTTTTTTGAGTACTAGTTAAAGTGAATTCTGTGCGGACTGATATGCTAACAATAACTTTAAAAGAAAATAAAAATAGAATCCCTGCCTCAAAGAATGTGCATTTTCTAACAGAGGTCAGGGCACAGACTGACCATGTTAAAACATCATGTTCAAAGTGACACACAGCTGACTAGTATCAGAGTTGGAAATAATGACTAGGTCTCTGACTTTTTACCATTGATCTGTCCCACTGAAGCCTCTTCATGTTCCTTTAGTAAAAATAACCTTTTCAAAGTCAGGCAAGTTCAGTTTGTTCCATAGAATCAACCTAGATTGAGCTCATCAGCCAAACTGTGCAATGCTCAAATATAAAAAAGGAAAAACCTAAGGCAAAGTTTTTTCTTTTATCTATCTCTATACGTAACAAGCATCCTAAGCATATTAACACTGTCTAGCGTTATTTAGCATGATATATATTCACTTTTATATGGGGATGCCTTAGCAATACCACTTGTCTCCTCCATGAAGTCTGAAATAACCTCAGCTACACTGGTGTGCAGAGTGATATCAACACATAAATTTCTATTAAATCCTCTTTCATTTACTGGTAATCTCTTGTTCTGCATTTGATTCTGAATGGCACTGGCTACTATTTCTATGTAACTACTTCTGCACCAACTCTTCTGAAAATTGTTTTTCTTGTACTTGCCAACATCTATTTTCAGTATCATGTTCCAAAATTACCTTTCTGCTTGCCAATCCAACTGCAAATTAACCATTTTGCTCTAAGTAAATGCAGCTTCAGTCTCCAAAACACTTCTTATTCAAGTAAAGAATAACCAATCTATCAGTGCGCCTTGTTTTTCATTTGTACTATTGTTTTCATTTCTTGCTTTCATTTTTAGGTATAGGATCCTCCGTAACATTAAAACTAAAATACATTATCTATGGCTAAAGCTCATTCCAGACTTTCAAAGTACTAATGGAAATTTTTTTTGCCAATTTGCTCCAGGGACGCCACAGTACATTATCTTCCCTGGAAATGGTTTAATGTCTAGTACCTTAATCATTTGCTTCAGGCATAGTATTAGGAATTTGTTTTTTGGGGTTTTTTTTTAAACACTTTATTCCCCACAATTCCCTTGTCCCCAGCATGTGCAAATCTTATAGTCACTTTATCCACATTTATGTGCTCATACAATTCTACACAGTGAAGAGGTCTTCTCCCCTTATACTTTCAAACTTCATGTAAGCTTTGCCTACTGTGCTTCTGATGTACAGAGGTTAAATTACTGTTTCTGCATAAGTGTACAGCACCTCTGGTAGTCTTTACTCTCTTTGCATTCATACTTGAGTTTGTGCATCCTAGACTTACTACAAATTACGACCTTTGTAAGATCATTTTATACTAATGAGGAAACAGGAAAAAAAAATAATGTTATTTTTAATCCAGTTTCAAAAACTGATAAAATGTCCCTTAAATTTTCACAGTATGAACTGCCTTCATAAGATGTGGTTTAAAAATAACAAGAATTTTTTAATGGTGACAAAAAAATTAGAAATATTAAAAAAAACAAAATAAAAAGTCTCAATTAACCAACAAGCTGAAAACCGCTAGAGGTGCTTTAACTGCTGTTCTAGTATCAAGCAGAAAGAGAAAGCAAATGTATCTGGTATGGTCAGAAAGGCCCTTCTTAAGTCACAGTACAACTGAAACATGACTAAGGGAATTAACCTTTTTTAAAATGTCTGGTATATTTTGTTGTATCATAGACATTGTTCCAAGTGTCCTGAAAACCCAGTTCAGCAGATAAAACAGATTTACAAAAGTAATTTTTGTGCTCCTAAGACTATCACATTTTAACCATCTATACATGGAAAAGCATATCCCAAATGGTTTTGAAATGGGATTAAATGGGAAATAAATCCTAGGTGTGTGGGGAAAAAAATGGAGACACATACATTTTTTCAATCATATAAACACAGAAATAATAATGTCAAACAAGCCAAGTTCTACTATGCAAAAAAATCATAATCCCCTGATTACGTGGACAAATTCTGCACTGACTGGATATATTCATTTTTAGCGAATTCAGTAGAAACAGTGTGAAACTCACAAATGCTACTAATTTCCAGTTTCTATTAATTCCATGCATGTGTTCTGAGAGAACAATCTGAGAGAACAGTAATTTGTTGCCAATTTTTTCCATCCCTAACACCTGACAATCAGATTTAATAATCATCTCAATGAGAGATTATGTTAAAGAGACAGAAAAAAAAAAAATTAATCTGTATAGCCCAGACAAAACCACAAAATAAATAACTATGGTTTGATAATGGAAACAACACTGTAAGATTCATCCTTAAGGAAGCAGCTCATGATGTCATCAGGAAAGAAAGTAATTTCAATGTATGTAATTTTTTTTTATGTAAAATTTTTATTGAGAATTTAGAACTCAAAACATAAAAACACAGAAATGTCTGGGTTGGAAGGGACCTCTAGAGGTCATCTAGTCCAACCCTACGGCTGAGAGCAGGGACATCCTCAACTAGAGCAGGTTGATCAGAGCACCGTCAAGTCCCACCTTCAATGTCTCCAGGGATGGGGCCGCAACCACCTCCCTGGGCAACCTGTTCCAGTGCTCCACCACTCTCCTGGTAAAAAACTTCCTCCTCCTTACTTCTAATCTAAATCCACTCCTTTCTAATTTAAAACCACTGCCCCTCATCCTTTCAC
>JANIJG010005523.1:0-39444 GCA_024611175.1 Megaceryle torquata
GTTTTTTTTTTTTTTGTTTTGGTTTTTTTTTTTTTTTTTTTTTTTTTTTTTTTTTTTTTTTTTTGTTTTTTTGGGGGGGGGTTGTCTTTTGTTTTTTGGTTTTTTGTTTTCCTTCAACATGATGCAATACTCTTTATTAGTTTTTTGTTGAGTTTGGTTTGGTTTTTTTAAACAACTTCACTTGAAGCAGTTCTTCAGCACTACCAGAGCTGATTGCTGAGAAAGTATTGTGCTGAAGGCTCAGAATTACGTGCATGGAAGGGTAACAAAAGTCATCTGCCTTCCTGAAAGGTAGTTCAGCAAGACCTACAGGGACTGAATCAGCTAAAAGAGACAAGCTCTTTTCTGTGAAGAAACATGTTACTTCTGTTGTCTAGAACCTTACTGCCTGCAAGCTTGCAGTCTGTGATTGTAGCAACTTGCTAGTTACGGGTTGAGAATATAGGATTGTCAAATATGCTGCCAGAGAAGAGTGTGTTGTTAAAGGGATGCCAGCTACTTTAGTTTTGCAAAGGATTGTGTTGAATTTGTAAGGATTCCTGTGAGTCGTATCCAGCTTCGCAGAGGATCAGTATATTACTGTTTGCCTTCTCCCTGTAGTAACATGGATTAGTTTGGGTTAACAGTAACAATAGAAGTTCTGCCTGCCACTTTTACTATCTGCTTCCCAGTCTGATAAAGCCTTAAGCAAACTCATACATAACAAAACGAAGGCTTGACTTTCTTTGCAGCTGCAGAATGGCTCAGGTGTGTAAATACAGAAGATGGAGGTGTTCTCTTATTATAGCTATAGGCTGTGCCTATATACCCCGTGTGCTAAGTGCTTGTTGTGGTTTTTAAGACTGAAGGCTTCTTGTATTTTGATGAAAAGCACTTGCATTGAAGTGTAGCCTGAGAAAGAGTCTTGAAACTTGAAGACTGTGAAAAAGGGCAAGGAAGAAAGGGGTAATACTTTCTAAATATTGGGGATATCCAGAAGGCTACATTTGCTAAATGCGGCAATTTATCACAGTAATGATGATTTCTTGCTTGGTGCTTAGAATATTGTGATGAAAAATCTGTTATGGTAAGAATTTTAACAAAATCCATCGAGTTGAAAATAAATTTAATAACACTGATGAAACTGGCAACAAATGGTGAGGATTTGCATGTGTTTATGCTGATTAGAGTCGTCATTGTCATAGCTGGAAGGAGCATCTTGTGGGAAATGCTAGAAAAGAAAGGGAAGGAGAAGTCTGGAAAAGTGTTTAATATTGGTAAAGGTATATTTCTTGAAATTCTCCTTTATAATAGTTATATGCTGCATGGACCATAATACTAGATGGAGAATGTACCCTCCCACTGCTATCAGACTTAATTTATCTTAGATACAGAACATCAGATCTTGTACAGTTGTCCTCTTCATGGTCCTCTGTAACGCAGCCTTTCTATTGATGCACAGGGTATCACTGCTGCTTGTTTCTCACTTGGTACAAGGTTGTTGATATTCATCTGCATCAGGCATTCACGGCACCTCTGTACTGAACAAAACCACCTCTTCAGCTTCATGTCTTGTTCTGTGTCTACTTCACATCATACAGTAATTGCTTATATTCCAGTATTTGGTGTGCCAGCAAATGTTGGCAGAGTAGGAACCTGACAGGGTTTTGGTGGGATTTTTATTGTATCCAGGCAGTGCCCATTCATTCTATGTAGTGTTCTCCAAGTTCTGCTTGGGGTCTGGTGTAGTGAGTATGATGCCATACCTGATGATTTCCCTGGAGAGAATTCTAATTCAGCACCTTGTGATACGTGTAAAATCGTCTGTTACTCTTTGTGATATTTTTATAACCCTCAACTCTTCTTTGCCTTATGTGGCATAAGATTGCATGCTCCTTATATCTTGATATCGCTTAATATAAACCAGCTCCCTTTGGGCAGGGGCAAGCTTTTATCCTGCTGCAATCACACAGGTTTAGGAATCTGCTTGGTCACACTGTAACTTTGTAGATTAATAATTAAGCTGTAGCTGAATTTAATTTATGACCCCTTGCTTTGCAAAGGAGGTTAATTTAATGTAAAAATAATATTTTCATAATGTATTTTGTTATTCCTTTAATTTTGAGAGCTAAACAAATCATCATAGTGTGAATTTTGTTACTACCTCTTTCACAAGATGGGCTTGCCCTTTCAGCTAGCCAGACATGTATTTAGACTTCCTTTCTAGTTATGAAGTCAGGAAGCAGCAAGAGGATTGAATCCCTTCTCCTAAAGCAAGGTTTTCACAATCACCTCTATGAGCAAATCTGGTTTAATTTGTTGTTGTTAGCCTTTTATTAATGGAAGCATAGGTAATGCTTCTTTATATCTGCCTTAAGCAGACTAATGACTGAGGACTGTTCTGTGAGTTACCTGGAATAAAGAAATAATTAAATAAATAAATATTTGCTTGGCTTTTTAGTTTCACTGATAATCTGTTGATAATGTACTTTAGCTTTGGTTTAAAAATGTAGGAGAGATTTGTAACCAACGGTATTTATATTTAAAAATAACTGCCAAATTATGGAAGTACTGTGAACTTTAATCATCTGGCTTTGTTTTCATATCATCAGATTTTCTTCTGGTAGTTCATAAACTGAAATAAACTTCAAGTTAAATGTGTGTCAAAGCTGCTCTTTTTTTTTCCACTTTGTTTACTGAAGTTTCTCTGGAGTCTGCACACAAAATAGAACAACAGTTCGACCAGTACATTCTTATTTAATCAACAGAGATACAAAGTTATGATCATGCAAATGTAGCCTACAGACAAGTGACAGGGAAAAAAGTGACATACAACGTTGAGAGATCTAAATGAAGTAAAATATGCATATTACAGGAAGTGTCTTAGTTGTTCAGAGTTTTTATAATGCTGTTGCATTATGAACATTAGAATACCTTGTTGCAGAATTAATTCCTATCTTTCCTCTCCCACAGGAACTCATTATACAATGACAAATGGAGGAAGTATCAACAGTTCAACACATTTACTGGATCTTCTGGATGAACCAATTCCTGGAGTAGGAACATACGATGACTTCCATACCATTGACTGGGTTCGAGAGAAGTGCAAAGACAGAGAAAGGCATAGACGGGTACTTGAGATAAATAACAATACTTGGAATATATTTTTTATTGGATGTTGAAATTAAGGGCTGATCTAGTAATACATATGTATTAAATTAGTTGCATCAGCTAGAACTACTTGAATGCTGTTAAAAAAGGACCATTTCATTGTTACCCGTGGTCCTGCAACAGTGTTATAACTTGTAAAGGAAATAGTAATTTAATAGAGTAGGAATAGCTCTCCATCAACCAAAAGAAATGTTTACAGTACTGCCTTTTTTACATGCTGGTATATTTGAGTCTATTTTCCAGTATAGATAAGTTTGTAAAAGTACAATGTATTTATGGCAGTACCTGTACAGAAAAGGGAGGACTGCTGTATATTGCATTTATACTGACACATGTGTGTCTGTGCTACTGCTGTGTAGTGCTGCAGTTGTTTAGATCACAGAAAGTGAAAATTCTCCTATCTGAAACACATCAGTGTATGCTTAACAAAACAGTAATCATGATATGTATGGTAAATGTTCTTTCTACTCTCGTCACAGAACTTGCTTTTTTGTCTCCACTGACTTCTTCAGATCTTCAAAGTGCAGGCCATTTGTCTTTATCAGGGTGCTCTGCAACAAGTGTGTTCATGAAATAGAGTCAAGTTGTATTACTCAGTGAAGTGCAATAGACTTGTTCAATAGCATTTTATCAGGAAGCATACTATTTAAAGCCTTACTGCCAAGCTTTTGGGATGCTTCTGTTAATTAACCTTAAAACCAGAACAGATATGAAGATGTGATTTCTCTTACAATATTTATCAAAATGAATAGTTAAAACTTATTGTAATTGTACGGGGGAGTCAGGGCGGAGGTTCCTTCAAATACAACACTGTAGCATTATTTTGCTTTCTTTGGAAATACCATTTTTAACTTTCTGGAAGCAAATGTAGGATGTATATACTGATTTATTTTGATGTGGTTAAAAAAAAGGTATCTTACACTAGTTTAAAAAACAAAACATCCATAATCACACTATCTAGTGCCTTTTTAATGAAAACAGATCCTTGGACAATGGATCTGAGAACATATACCTTGTTTGAATACTTCTAATGAGAAGTAAGAAGGTGTTTTCCCTGAAATACTTTATTTCATAATTTGTGTCTAAGCAGTAATTAGCACAATGCCATCTTTACACTGTAGATGTATAGGTTAGTGTCTAGTGGATAAGCTGATAGAATGCTGGACATGACCAAATTCTGGCAAGGCAGATCACACCTGGACTAGGTTATCTAAGGTGAACTCTCACAGCCGTTACTCATTTTAATGTCCCAGACCAGAAAAGTCAGACAAAACAGTTCACAGTTTATAGTCACAGAACTACTGTGAAATTTATAAAGGTGCCCTGAATGATAGGAGACTAGACATGTAAGCAGAGATGTAGAAAGAAGAAGGTAGTTCAATCTGCTGTAGATTTATAAAAAGAAAAGTTTTAGAATCTCGCAAAAATAGAGGGAACTATAAAAAATATTTATTTGCTTTAGGATTTTTTTTTTCTAGATTTCCTTGTCTAGTATTGTGCTTTCTTGGTTTGTTTTGATGGGTTTTTTTTCTGTTTGTTGCACATACTTTCTCCCTCCTTTTACAATATAAAAAAAAATAAATCACAAGAATAGGATCCAATTACATAATGAAGGTTTCATCATAGAACAATTTGTGCACAGATTTCAGCTAAGTATGCAAAATAAAGTAAATAAGGCTGAAATAAGAACTACTATTTTTTGTCAGTATAATAACTTTAGATGTCACTAATAATGATTTGTCTAAAAGTATTATAGGGCAGTTACCCAGTTTTGGTATATGTTTTATTTTTGTGTGGTTTTTTCAGTCTAAAGAGAAAAGAAAGATGTTTCTATTTGAAATAGAAGTTTATGAATTTGAAATGCATGGAATAGCTTATTAGTAGTACGCTTAAGTTACTTGACATGCAACAAAGATAATTTAAGATGTAGGAGAGAAATAATTTTACAATTTACATGTTTTGGATGTGTATCATCGAAAGTATTCATTTATCCTAATAATGCATTTTCTGAGTTTTAGTTCTTTAAACAAATTTACTTCGCTTTGTCAGTTTGATGTCTGAATAACCAAGCTTACTTATCTATGTAAAGCACTAAATACAAGGAGAATACAGTTTAAAGAGGGTATATTTGCCTGCAGCTTGCAGCATGCAGTTTGTATGTCATACTTACTTTTTTCTCCTTTTAGTATTACAGAAACATGTACAAGTATACGTAACAATTTCTCTTTGCAGATTAACAGCAAGAAAAAAGAATCAGCATGGGAGATGACAAAAAGTTTGTATGATGCATGGTCAGGATGGCTGGTAGTCACACTAACTGGTTTGGCATCAGGTAAATAAAAAAACAGGATTTCTTCCTTAGATTTGTCAACAAGTATAGTTACTGTGCTTTTCATATGTGTGTTATCCCCTGTACTGGGTAAGAGCTGGTTCAGACTACTGCTGCAATTCCATGTGGGAAGAAAAGGGTTGACTATCTTGATTTGTAGGCTTTAGGATTTTGGAAAACAAAATCTTTACTGAATTTAGTGATAATTTTTCTGAGTTACTGAACTTCCACCTACTAAACTATCAATGGTCTTTAATCTCATGATTGAGATTGTTGTTTTTCCTTTGTCATAAATTCTGCTTTTTTCCTATAGGTTTTCTTGTGAAACTGTATTAATCGATTGTGCTAGATAGTTTTCCTGCTATTAATGTGAGTTGGTTTTGTTGTTTTTTTGGGTTTTTTTGGTTTTTTTTTTAGGAACTTCACCAAACCATTAGCTTACTCCATATGAATAAAGTCACTCTGATATATGTATAACTTTGATAAACAGACTTCCTTGTAAACCATGCGTTTATACATGAGCAAAGTCAAGATACATGTTCGTCATACCTTTCTAAAGGTTGTTAGACAGAAAATAGTAGCTTTATCAGGTAGAGTTTGTTGGCCTCTACTTCAGCTATTCTCTTTTTAATATGTTTTAGGATGAGTTTTACAGCTAAAATGATCTGATAGTTTGTGGCTGCACTGTCATGAAGTGCTGCTTTCTATCAGCATAGTTAGGAGTGACCAAAACGTGCAGGAGTTAGAAGTCACAAACTTTGTACCTGGTTTTTCCCAAAAAGTATTTCAAACAGATATCTTAGATTACATGCTAGGAAAATTGGATTAGTTGCAGAGTGTGGCTCTGCCTGTTTAAAAGGACATGGTAACCGTGTATTACAACTTACACATAATCACATTCGCAAATCACATATACATTAATATATATGCAAAGTTTGCAGCATGTTTGTATACCTCTGAATGTACAAACTGTGACTGTATAATTACTGAAATTGCTTGTGATAATTTGGGTGGGAATATGCAGTGTTGTGTTTCCACCCCCTAAACTATATAAATAAAAAATGATTTTGCTATGTTTCTGAGCAACAAAGTGAGCAAATTCCAGCTTGAACATTCCTGAGTTTTTCACTTTCAAATACTTTCTGGTTTCTGTGTGAATCTTAAATGGTACAACCTTGATTTCGGTGATGGGGAGATCTTACGTATTTTAATTAATTTGATTAAAATATTGTTTTACTAGAAGACTGCTTTTGACCTTGGTTGGCACAGCATCACAGACAGTCTGTCAGCATTAGTAAATGTAAATAAGTAGCTCGGAAGTAATTCTTTACTATCAACTTCCACGAGTAAATTGTGCCTGTCTCTAGGCAGCTATCTCTACTAGTGATTAATACCTTAAAAATAGTGAATTATAACTAAGTGTTGCATATGTTCACAAAAATACTGACTTTAGAAAAGGTTTTTCCCTATACTCCTACCATGAGCAATAGTTTTGCTTTTGTAAACTAAGGGAATGTTATTAAAAAAAAAATCCTTTTAATTGCCTAACTAATGCCTATTTTTTGAGGACTCTTCAGCAATTTTTCTGCATGTAGTTACAACATAGAATCCCTCTTAAGCTTTGAGTTTGTGAACTGCTTAGTATCTATAATGTTAGTTTCCTGCAGTAGGAATTTTACATGCTTGCCATATTACAGAATTAAGCAATTTTGTATATGGATTACATAAATGTCATTGGGGTTTAGTTGGTGTTTTATATATGTTGTTCTAACGCTGCCGTCGGCAAGGTAAGAATTAATTTCTCCAAATACGCTGTTCCGTACAAAACATAGTGAAACAGTTCATGAGCTCTCTGAGGCATGGCAAGGTAGTTTTGTCAGAAGGTATCTTGTCTTTTTCATCACCAAAATCTGTCTGTCCTCTTTTGATTCTTAACTCCTTAGTTTCAGTGGACTGTTGGTGAACTGTGGTACAGGAAAAAAAAGATACATAGAACTTGGGAAATACACAAGGTAGTAGATTCTTCAGCAAATACTAATCTTACCATATTGAAAATAGGATATATTCCTGGAAATCACTAATACTATACGTGTTTATTTCTTTAGGTTTTCTGTGATTTCAGTTTACATCAATTAATACCAGCACATTTCTTCATTTTAGCTGTTTGTGTTATTCCTGTTTACCAGAATATTAATACAAAACTGTTTCTACAACAGGGGCATTGGCAGGATTAATTGACATTGCTGCTGACTGGATGACTGACTTAAAGGAAGGCATTTGTCTTAGTGCTTTGTGGTTTAACCATGAACAGTGCTGTTGGGGTTCAAATGAGACCACATTTGAAGAGAGGGATAAATGTCCCCAGTGGAAAACATGGGCAGAACTAATAATTGGGCAAGCAGAAGTAAGTGTATATGCGTTCTTTGATGGTTTTGCTCAAAAGCTCAACTGAACACCCAAAGAAAAAAATGGTCTTAACGTCAGGGTACTACACACAGATTTAGGTTATACTGTCTGCTCCATTTTTTGGTATTTGAATTGATTAATAGGTTATAGCATAATAAATGTTCATTTCACGCACTGCAAGGGGGCTTGGAGTGTTGCAGGTGTAAAGAAATTATGAGAATATGGAGCTGTTATTAACATGAGAATTTCTATTCTTGATCACAGCTATAAATAAAAAAAAAACCCCAAAAAGTAATTTGTGGTGTCCTCTGATTTTTAACCACAACATTTTTAAATAAAGAAGATTTACTTCAGCATTCAATAGATTTTAGCAGCTAATAGCTATTAAAAAATACCTGTGCTATGTTTGGTTTTTTTTTCCTTTTCTTTAATGTAATGTATGCAGAGTGCACTTGCAGGAAGAGTACTTCTAGGTTATTTTAAGTAGTGATTTTGCTCCTACATAAAATTAATATTCTATTTTTTTATTATTATTTTTGTTTTGTTTTGTTTTTAGGGTCCAGGTTCGTACATAATGAACTACATAATGTACATTTTCTGGGCTTTGAGCTTTGCCTTCTTAGCAGTGTCTCTGGTGAAGGTATTTGCTCCCTATGCCTGTGGCTCGGGGATACCTGAGGTGAGGTCTAAATAATATATACATTATAGATATTTCTTACTAATGTAAAAATTCCTGCTTCCTTACAGGGTCAGGGGGAAGGCAAAAGAGGGAGCACCTTGTGACTTTGAAATACGTTAATACAATTATTCAAATTGAAACAGTGTAATTGAGCTAAATGTTGCTGAAGAAAATGCCCCAAATTTCAGGGAATCTCCCGAATGTCTAGATTTTGTTGCGTGCTTCTGGCTAAACTACTTTTTAAGGAAGCATTTAGCTTAAGAGAGTAGACTTCTAAAGAGTGATTTCCAGACTTCCCCTCAGTCTCCACCCTCCCTTTGGTGACAAGAGAGCAGTGGTTCATTGACAGAATAGGGGTCCTTTGATACAGCAATTGATATTCTGTTGCACTGGTTTTAATCACCTTAACGAGCACAAACTGTCAGGAAGTCACAAAAGAAAATGTGTAATATCCTCAAAAACTCTTTGTTTTTACTGTTGCTGTCTGGTACTGTACACAGAATGGGAGGGAAAAACCCAAACTCAGAATCTGCTCAGTCTCACTTTTCCAGTCATTCTGTAAATATTTCATTATGTGTGTGTATTGTAGAAGTTGAAGGACAAACCCCACCTCTGAATAAGCCTGGAGTAGTTCTGTGCCATTATTCCAGAAGAGATTTCATCCTAAATTGGTTTCCAAATTTAGCTAACCTTTACTTTCTAGACACAGCTGCCCAGTGTTTTGTGTACATCCACTTTAGAGACACGTTGTCCATTCTGATGATAACTGTATTATTTCCTATATATGGCATAGTTTCCAGGCTAATAATATGACACTGTTAAGCAAAGTAATATCTTAGGCAAGAAGCACATCTTTTCTAGTGGAAAAAAGACTGGTCTTCTCCATCTTTATGTCAAGGAATCTTCTGTTACGTTTTTATGTGGGGATGGTAAGACATAAGGAGAAAATAGAGAGGGATAAAATTGGTGCAGATGGGATATTGCTACAGTAGATGACCTTGAGTGTAGTTTTTGCAGGTTTATTGTTCCTTCTGGAGTTTTATGACTTTTATTTGATAATTTACATCATAAACCAATTAATGCAGTCTTAAAAGCTACTGCAGCTTAATTTTCTACTAAATGTAATTGGTAATGTTGTTCTATGTTACTGACCAATGTTTCAGAGTAAGATACAAATGGAAAGTCACTGATGACCAAATGGACTCAGTGTAGCAATCTGAACAACACGTGTTTTAAAGCATGATAGTGTTAGTAACTTTGAAAGGGCTATTTTTGAATTTATGCAGCTAGAAAGAAAAAATTATTTTCTGAAAAAAAGCAAAGTATAATAACATTTTTTTTTCTTTCTTCTAGATAAAAACTATTTTGAGTGGCTTCATCATCAGAGGTTACTTGGGGAAGTGGACTTTGATGATAAAAACTATTACTTTAGTCTTGGCTGTTGCATCAGGTTTGAGTTTAGGAAAAGAGGGTCCCTTGGTACATGTTGCCTGCTGCTGTGGGAATATTTTTTCCTACCTCTTTCCAAAGTACAGCACAAATGAAGCTAAAAAAAGAGAGGTAAGTTGTTATAAAAGAATTTGTAGAATGTATTGACTGTGTGTTTACACTGATTTGTTTAAAAAGATAGTATTTGTTGTCTCAGGCAGTGTTTAGGCTTGGATTATCAATAGTTAGTGGTTGTGTTAAGAACAGTGTTTTTTCCCTAGCGTTCTCTGAGGTAAATTGTTTCCATGTCGGAGTAAGTTTGCATTTCTTCCACTTCAGAGACAATTTGATTTTACTTAAATTCTTTCTGTTCTTGGCTCTACAAGTTGGTAATTGCTGAGTGTCTTTGGTTGTGAGGACAGCAGAGGACTTTTGAGCCTATAAACAAAGTATTCCTGGAAAAGGGCTGGTGACAACAGTGTTTCTGCTCTATTTCAGTTTGTTGTTGATAGCGAGCATCTGGGGTGCATTGGTGCCCACCAGCCTGCTCTCTCACCCCTCCTCCTCAGCAAGATAGCTGGAGAAAGTAAGATGAAAAGTTCATAGGTGAAGACCACTCACCAATTACTATGACAGGAAAAACAGACTAGACTTGAAGAAGATTATTGCTAATTAGTAACAGAGTAGGATAGTGAGAAATACAAACAAACCTAAAAACACCTTGTCCCCACTCTCCTTTCTTCCCAGGCTCAATTTCCATTCCTGCCTTTTCCATCCCAAAGCAGCACGGAGGGATGGGGAATGGGGGCTGCAGTCAATTTGTAACACTGTCTCTGCCACTCCTTTCTCCTCATGCTTTTCCCCTGACCCAGAGGGAGTCTCACCCGTGGGAGACAGTCCTTCACGAGCTCCTTCAGTATGAGTCCTTTCCACAGGGTGCAGTCCTGTAGAAACAGGATCCATCCTGGGTCCCTCACAGACTGCAGTTCCTGACAGAAAACCTGCTTCTGCACGGTCTTCTTTCCACAAACCATGGCTCTTGCCAGAAGCCTGTTGTGGCATGGGCTCTCTACAGACTGCAGCTTCCTTCTGAGCACATCCACCTGTTCTTGCATGGAGTTCTGCACAGGCTGCAGGTTGGAGATCTGCTCTGCTATACTTCTCCATGGGCTGCAGGGGGACAGCCTGTGTCTCACTGTGGTCTTCACCATGGGCTGCAGGGGAATCTCTGCTCCAGTGCCTGGAGCACCTCCTCCCTCTTCTTCACTGACCTTGGTATCTGCAGAGTTGTTTTTCTCATATTTTTCTCACTCCTCTTGCTCACAGATGATGTGCATTGTTTTTTACCTTTTCTTAAATAACTTATCACAGAGACACCACCAGCATCACTGACTGTCTCAGCTTTGGGCAGCAGTGGGTCCATTTTGGAGCCGTCTGGAACTGGCTCTGTTGGAATAAGGACAGTCTCTGGTGTCTTCTCACAAAAGCTATCCCTGCAGCCCCACCCTGCTACCAAAACCTTGTTGCATAAATCCAATAGAAAGACCCACGCTAATAAAAGCAAGTCATGGAAAGGAGCCAGTTTTAACATTCTTATTAAATCAGTAATTTTTTTTGTATTAAAAAATAAAAAGGGTGCAATCCCAGCTGTGCTTCAATTCTCAGGCTCAACTTTCTTATGTTTCTAGAAGGAGACTGCAGAACATGAGAATCTTAGGTTCACTTCCCATTTCAAAGCTGTATATTTCTAAATCATCTAATTTACATGTGATTTAGCCACTCATCTGAGAATAATAATCCTTTCAATTTCTCTGTGTATTCTTCTACAGGTGTGTAAGGGCCACTACCTGGGGATCAGTGTTCTTGCAAGGAATTTGACCAATATTGTTATACTTAGCAGACAGTTTAACCATCCTTATATACTGAATGTAATTCATCCATGATGCTGTAGGACCAGCAGCTGCTTCAGTTCCTCTTAATATCTCCCTTAATTGCAGTTCACCTCAGATCTTTTTACAGGTTTTTTTCTTGAAGGCTACTGAGCACATATCACCAGGACTGATAGAAAAGTTGCATAGTTAGTCATCAATTTATGTTCCTTGAATAAGATTTGTGGTTGATGACCCCTTGTGGTTCCCCAGTTTGGGACAGGGCAGTCTGTAAAAACCAAGGCAAGAAACACATTGAATGCCTTCACTTTTTCTTCATCATTGTTGCTCAGATGACCATCTTCAACAGGTATCAGTCCAGTATTGTCTTTAGACCTCCTCTTGCTATTAACATTCTTCAAAAGCCGTTGTTAACAGACACAACACTAGCCAGTTTCAACCCTAATTGAGCTTTGGCCATTGTTTTCTTGCTGCATATATGAACCACAGCTCTGTAAGCTTCTTGCAAAACCTGACCTTGCTTCCAGAGATGATCCAGTTTCTTTTTCTTCTTGAGTTCCACAAGAAGTTCCCAGTTCAACCAAGCTGGTCTTCTGACACGGTTGCCTTACTTACGGCACAGTGGAACTGTCTGCTCGAGCACAGAGAAGGCTTGTAACAGTTTCTTGAAAATGAGTTTCACACTGAAGCATACACTCCTTCAGGTGCTTTGGTGGGGAGGCTTTTAGCAGTGTCCTTGGCTTCCTCGTGGCTAATACCTGGTCAGTGGCTGTTCTGGCTGTATCTTAGGAGCATTATGATACACTTAATGTTTTTCTGTTAGCAAGTCTGTGTGTCCTTGATAGAAACCTGGAAGGAACTAACTGTAATGAGATTTTGTTTTTCATGTTTAAAGCATATATGAGACTGGAAAAAATCCCGTCACTGTTGTTTTTTCCAGGTGTTGTCAGCTGCCTCAGCAGCAGGAGTATCTGTAGCCTTTGGTGCCCCAATTGGTGGAGTCCTTTTCAGTCTGGAGGAGGTATGTCAAGAGGTGGCACTGAAAAAAGAAAATCTCTTGGCATCAATAATCTGAGACTTCTTTAAGTTCCTGCTTCCTTTCCTAAGAAGGACCCACATTTCAAAGTCAAGAGTCCTGTTACCAGCAAGCAAGATTTTTTTTCTTTTTTCTTTTTCTTTTTTTTTTTCCTTTGGATGAATGTCAGTTTTGGTTTATTCACAGTGATATTTTTCTGGAGAAGGCCTGAGTCAATTAGTAATTACAGTTAACATACACATAGAAATAAAGCAGTTTTTCACTCTAGGGGCTCTTTTTTTTAATTTTTTCTTTCTGAAAAAGGCTCTAGAAGCCTATTTGACAGTTTGGTGAAGCAAGTTTTTAAACATCACTTTTCTTAAAGTTTCAGACACTAAACACAATTGAATATGCTAATTATTAGAACAGCAAATATGGAATAAAACTGACTTCCAAGGCAACCAAACTCTCTTCTCCAAGAAAAGTTTTGTATTAAATTAGTTTTCATTAGTTATTTTCAAAATACATAATAATCATTTAGTTCATTAGTATTTTAAAAGAAAACAAAATGCCTGAGTTGAAAAAAAAAAGGAAGGAAAATACTCTTTCATGCATAACTTTGCTATATCATTAGGGGATTTTGAGAAGTTTCTTTGTTGCCAAAAATATTCCAAAAAAGCTCTGAAGAAAACTCTCTTGAAATTCAAATCAGGCTAAGTGGGGCTTAAGTATGACTTTGCATTTTGAGGATATATATTTTTTTTTTTTAAATGTTTTAATCATACTTCATAAAAATAATACATCTGCCAGAAACCTGTCGGTGTAGGTTGAATGGAGATGAAACAGTATATGCAGGAAATTTGGGAGAGCAGCCCAGTACACAGTCTGGTTCTTAGGAATTCTGGAAGGAGATACTTACAAAACAGAGGAGCTTTTAAAGAGAAGTTGTTATGCGTTATATCCTAACGGTCTTAAACAAGCAGTGGTTTCAGTGCTGCTTTAGTATTGACTTTAATATAAGTTATGAAGAGTTACAGAGCATTTAAAGAATGTCGTATGTGCTGGAGCACCGGTGCTCCGAGCGATAGGAATAATACTGATAATGTAAGAGTGCTGGTTTTTATAGTGTATACCATGTGAGTAGCAGTACTGTAACACATGCATACAGTTGTCTGTGCAATATTTTTAATCAAATCACTAATAATTCTCATGTATTGCCTTTTGCAGGTCAGTTACTATTTCCCACTGAAGACTTTATGGAGATCATTTTTTGCTGCTTTAGTAGCTGCATTTGTTTTAAGGTCCATCAATCCTTTTGGTAATAGCCGCCTAGTTCTTTTTTATGTGGAATATCACACTCCTTGGTACCTTTTTGAACTGCTTCCTTTTATTCTTCTGGGAGTATTTGGTGGGCTCTGGGGAGCATTTTTCATCCGAGCAAACATTGCGTGGTGTCGTCGACGCAAATCTACAAAATTTGGGAAGTATCCTGTCCTGGAGGTTATTATTGTTGCAGCAATAACAGCTGTCATTGCATTTCCTAATCCGTATACAAGGCTAAACACCAGTGAGCTTATTAAAGAGCTCTTCACAGACTGCGGGCCATTAGAATCCTCATCTCTCTGTGACTACAGAAATGATATGAATGCAAGTAAAATAGTAGATGATATTCCTGACCGTCCAGCAGGCACTGGAGTCTATTCAGCTATATGGCAGTTGTGTTTAGCACTCATATTTAAAATAATTATGACAGTCTTCACCTTTGGTATCAAGGTAAGTATGAATGCAGTGGCTGTATCATCCATCTGCTGTGATTATTAAATTATTGCCTTCATCATTTTCCATCTTTCAAAGCTAGCAGCTTTGTTCATAGTTGTTTTTTTTTTTTTAATGTGTAGTTCTATTTTAAAAATGCCTTTTTACTGTTGATTAAATAAGCAAGTCTTGCAGAAAACAATATTATGTTTAATTAAATTCAAACTAGCCTTTTGTTAAGCTGAATAGAAACATGATAAATTTAGTAGGGAACAGTAACTGTGTGGGTGGATGGCTGTTTGTATGGGCCTGATTCATCAATGAGGATGATTCTAAAATTTCCCAAAGCTGAGTTCAGCTGAGTCGAGACATAACCACTCGTGTTCCCTAGTCCTGTTACATGGAAGCAGAAAAGACTGTACCTCTTGAACAACTTCTAGGTGGTTTTTTTTTTTTTCATCTCCCCCCTCCTCATTTATCATGTAAGTGTAATTACTGCAGACTGTCAAAGTGAGCCAATTATTTCTTTCCTGAAGTTTCCAGTATTGCACTTCTTGACTAAAACCAGGTTTTGTTCATGTGACTGTAATAGGAATTTCTTCTTCATTACAAAGCAGCATAATTTTTGGTTTTGCTGGTTGTTTTGTAATTCTGTTTTGGAGCTCTCTTCAGCTTCTCTCTAAGCTGTGGTTATTCTCTGAACGACATATAACTGTCATGCTTTCATCATTTTCTGTCTTGAGACTCCCTTCACAGTTTTTTCAAGTACATCATTATCAAACGACTCTTAACAATTGTACTGTCAAATGTTCACTAAGCAGGATTTGTGTTTAAACTGGCTTTAACTTTTCAGAGTACGTTGCTGTTCATGTAGCTGCATGCATAGGAAAACACTTCTTCACTGTGAGGGTAGTTGAACATTGGAATAGGTTGTCCAGAGAACTTGCTGAGCTTCCATCCTTGGAAATACTCAAAACTTAACCAGGTGCAGTCCTGGGCAACCTGCTGTAGTTGACTGTGCTTGAGCAGAGGTAGACAATCTGGAGTGGCCATATCCAACCTCAACCATTCTGTCATTCTGTAACTGATAGAACAGTGTCTTGTGTTTCTCATGTTTTAGAAGATGCTATAGTCGCTTAGTTGAGGTTATTTTCCTTATTTTGGTTGATGGGTAAGAGGAATCCATTAGGTGTATTTTAAATGCTAGTCTTCATAGGTCGATTTCAGACATTAATTCTATAATGTGACTGCTCCGATCAGTTGGATTGTTTTGTTGTATTCACTCACTGTATTTAATTTATAACTAGGACTCTCCCCTTCTAAGTGTTATAGCATTTTTTACCATTCATGTGTCCATGTGCATCTGGCTCTTTCTCATGGGGTCATCACCACAGGATCACACTTTGTATATTAGAATTCACTGGATTACAGAATGGTAGAATTTACACTTAATTTGGTTTTGGTTCATTTTCTTAGAAGTTCAGCATCTGCAGTTTGGTGGATATATTTTGGTGAAGTTGTAAGAATATATTTATTGCTTTGCCAGTAGGCAAGGAGTCATGCTGCTGTCCTTGATGGACTGCACTACACACATTTCTCTGAAGCTTTAGAGTATACGGCTGCTTAGACCATCAGTTAATACCTAGAGAAGTGAGTGGCACTTTAATGTTACATTTATTTGCATTTTAAGCTTTATTTCTATAAGAAGAGGAGAAAATTCAAACTAAATAAAAACCAAAGACTTCTTTGTAATTTAAATCATTATTAAGGATCCTTTGGGCTCTCCAGGTCTGTTCCTGGAGCTGCAGCCCTGTGCAAACACTTGTCTACCCAACAGGAAGTGTTTTCCTGTGAGGTATGCAAAGCAACTTAGATGCCGCCTGTGGGGCATGTGATTCCTGCTGCTCTTACTGCCATGAACAAGGGTCACCAGAAAGTTGATATGGCAGCCATTTGTGGGGTTTTTGTTTGGTTTGGTTTTGTTTTGTTTTATTTTCTTTCAGGCTTTTGTAGGTATATGGTACTGATTATTATCAGTAGACTTGATCATCAGCTTTTAGACACAATAATAACAATTGAGGTAGGATTACAGCTTTGCCTCAGAACATGACTGGTATGCAGCTCCACTACCAAAGAAGTTCCTTCCTTGTTTTAAAGACAACACATGTGCCAAAGAACAAATCTTCTCCTCTGTAGGATAACTTGAGTTAGGCTGGCATGCACTGGAGAAGAAAGCTGAGACAAGGTAGAACCACACTTTTTATTTTTGCAGCTCCATAAAAGTTCCTCTCCACTTTGTGACTTCTGATTCAGAGGCTTATGCAAATGAATGCAGCTGTAAAATCATAATTACAATTAGACTTTGACCATTATCCACACATACTGGAAAGCAGAGAAGAAGCTAGATGCATTAAAAAAAAAATAAAATAATGATAACAAAGGACCAGAAACAATTTGGATGTAATTTTCATGTGGAGACTGAATTTAGGTGGCATCCTGCTGTACAGACTGGAGTCTGAGGCCATTTCAAAGATTTATTCAATTACTTTTTAATATGAAATGTTATTTTTTTTTCAGAGTGCTATGGAATGGTTCACCAGGAAGGAGTTTCATTCAGGAAAAAAAATTGGATTTTAACAGTTAGAAAGGGGTTCAGATGCATTGTTTCAGAAATAGTGTGGCCAGCAGGACTAGGAAGTGATCGTCCCCTGGTACTTGGTACAGGTGAGGCTGCACCTCAAGTACTGTCTTCAGTTTTCGGCCCCCCACTACAAGAGGACATTGAGGTGCTCGAGCGTGTCCAAAGAAGGGCAGTGGAGCTGGTGAAGGGTCTGGAGCACAAGTCTTATGAGGAGTGGCTGGGAGAGCTGGGGTTGTTTAGTCTGGGGGAAAGGAAGCACGGGGAGACCCTTATCGCTCTCTACAGCTGCCTGAAAGGTTATAGCAAGGTGGGGGTCAGGTCTGTTCTCCCAAGTAACAAGCAATCAGACGAGGAAACAGCCTCGGGTTGTGCCAGGGGAGGGTTAGGATGGACGTGAGGAAAAATTTCTTCACAGAAAGATTGTAAAGCACTGGAACAGGCTGCCCAGGGAAGTGGCTGAATCCCCATCCTGAAGATATTTAAAAGACTTTTAGCTGTGGTGCTTAGTGACATGGTGTAGTGGCATACTTGGCAGTGCTGGGTTAATGGTTGGACTTGATCTTAAAAGGTCTCTTCCAACCCTGATGAGTCTATGATACTGTAAATGCACAGTTTGGATGTTAGACAAAAATGCTGAATAGTTAATTCTGCCAACACTGAAATACTAGCTAATTCAGGATGGGAATGAAGGATTATTAAACTTCTCCCCCCCAAAAAACCCTCTGCTGCTGGTTTTCAAACACAAAATGCATTATATTTGTCCTTGGTCTGTCTGGTAGAAATTATCTTTGCAACCATAAATATTGGCAGTATAATAATAATA
Source organism: Megaceryle torquata (assembly GCA_024611175.1). Classification (NCBI taxonomy): domain Eukaryota; kingdom Metazoa; phylum Chordata; class Aves; order Coraciiformes; family Cerylidae; genus Megaceryle; species Megaceryle torquata. The sequence continues at coordinate 18,116 of JANIJG010005523.1, forward strand.
GCAGATAGATTTGGAAATACAGTTCTGCACCAGCTATTGGATTCCAAGGAAAAATCTATAGTTTGGAATTGCACAGTACTTAAATTTCACAACTGTGTAGTGGAAAAAAAAATAGATTATGTGCCCTGCTACACCAAAAGTGCAATTTTTAATCAAGTTATTTTGACAAGATAAGTGTAGATGCAGTTAGACAAAAAGTAAAAATACTACTACTTATTTGTAGACAGGTCTGTACCTCAGTCAAAGTAGAAAGATTTTGGTACTACCAACTATTGTGAGGAGAAGCAGCAGGCGTTTCCATTTTAACGAGACATGTAGACACCAGTATGTTTTTGGAAAGATTAGCTTCCTAAGAAGGAAAAAAGATATACAACTGCAGTTTCTCACGTGAACCCTTCTCACTCATTACAAAGCTGCTGATAAAAGCAAGACTTGCAATAATATTTTACTAAGTCATGGTGGTGGCTGTGTGGCCTTTTCAGATTTTAGTTAATAACAGAAAAACAGTTAAAATAACTAATTGCAGTGGGAACTTTTGTTTTTCACGGTAATGTGTTACCTGGGGTTTTTTTGTTTGTTTATTTGGGTTTTTTTCCAATGAGAACTGTCCTATCTTTTACTCTTGATGTAGTTAGCATTCTATTTACACTGCTTTGTATGGGACACAGCAATAGAGTAAGAAAAGCCTCTCTTAAAAATCACCTGTTTAGTTGGCTATCTAATTTATAGCAGTGTTAGGAAGCAGTTTGGGAAGACAGTCTTATGTGCAAAGCTTGTTTAGTAAGTGAATGTTGATGCAGAGGAACATGGAAGTAATGAGGAACATGGGAAATAGGAACACTTTTTAGTGCTAGTTGCACAGCTCAGACTGGACACACATATGATAAGAATTGTGCTGTTGGCACCCAGGGTCTAGTTTGTGGTCCTGTATTAGGGATAAATTTGTTCTTAAGTACAGTAAAATAGAAACATAGGGCTCATAAAAGGGATTCAGCTAACCAGGTTGATCAGAGGTATCGATAGCATTGTGTTAAGTTTTACTAACCTTACAAGGTCAATTTATATGGTTTTAAGCTGACAGTTTGAGCATTTGCATCTTCTAAAAAAACCAAAAAACAACAAAACAAACAAACCAGAACAACAACAACAAAAAACCACCAAAAAACAAACCCAAAAAACACCACAACAAAACATTACATGAAAAACAGTGCATTAGGTATGTTCTTATCAGCATGACAGCAGTTGTTCTGCTTTTGTTGCAGGTTCCATCTGGGTTGTTCATACCTAGTATGGCAATTGGAGCAATAGCAGGAAGGATTGTAGGAATTGCAGTGGAGCAGCTGGCTTACTACCATCATGACTGGTTCATTTTCAAGGAGTGGTGTGAAGTTGGAGCTGACTGTATTACACCTGGTCTTTATGCCATGGTTGGTGCTGCTGCATGCTTAGGTAAATAAAATATAACAAAGTAAATAAGTATCTTATTTCTTGTATGTTGCCAGAATAATCATTAAAAAAAAAAAATGAAAGGAAATGCAAGCATGCAGTTTTGAAACCCCTTTTTATATGGACTTATCTGTCCTCAGAATAATACCTCTACATGAGACTTGTCAGATCCTTATGATCTGAGGAATAACGTGAAATGTAAATTGATGAGAAACAGAAGAATTAAATAGTAGTGTTTTCTTTCTGGTATCAAGAGGTGTTGTTACTATGTCAGAAAAATCAGCTTCTTGAAATGGAGTAGAGGATTTGCAGTCAAGTACTGTTGGAATTGTTACAAGGAGGTGACATGATCAGCTGCCCCGTCTACTTGAATTGCAAAAAGAATAATGGTCTTGCAATTCATAATCCAAACAAAACTTTCAGAAGTGTCTAATGATTTGAGGAGTCCAGCTTGAGGTATTTTTAACAAGTCCAATATATAAATTGTTGAAAATCAGCTTCATGGAAGGAGGATTAAGCTGGACACCCAAACTACGAGAGTTGTTTTGAAGGCCTCAGCTTGTTTATAACTTTGTTGTCTTAGAAATTAAATTGAAAGACTTATTAGTACAGATGGTGCAAAAAGTAGACTTTTTCCATAAGGGAAACTGCATTAGAACAATCAAACTACTGGTACAAATCTAGTTTTGGGAGTTGTTTTGTTTTAATAGTTAAATTTGAATCACTTTTGAATGCATTGAGATACATACTCTCTTACTGAATGAAGATATGGCATCAGAAACGGTGGCAGAAAAAAAACTTCTTGAAACTAACAGAAGAGAAATATAATCTTTGTCTTCTCCCATTGTCCAAGAGATTTCATCAGTTCACAGTTCTGTTTATCTTTTATGATTCAGCAACAGCATTAAATTTCTAATCCTTTGGATAACAGCTGCTGTATTGCTACCTGTGACTTCCCTGCATTAGTTCCATTCTTTTTCCAGATTACCCTACTGTATTTCCTTGCATTTCACAGTATTTTTAACCTAGGTGTGGCGTGGAGACCTACACAGTTCTGACCTTAATTTACATGAAATACCTGCATATATTTTTCAAATCCCTTTATTATCTCATTAGCACTCATTTTTTAATACATCTGAAAATTTTGTGTTCATTTTTCCCATCTGCTTCTGTTTGTATTATACAGAATGATGTTTGTCAGATGACCTTTAAAGACAGTTATGTTTGTAGTTCTTAACAGGAACTCAGGAAAATCTAAATAGGTAATTACTATTATCTGATAGTAGGATGTTACTCGCTACCATTTTTCTTGCAGGTGGTGTGACAAGGATGACTGTGTCCCTGGTAGTTATTGTCTTTGAGCTAACAGGAGGGCTGGAATATATTGTGCCCCTAATGGCTGCAGTCATGACCAGTAAGTGGGTAGGAGATGCCTTTGGTAGGGAAGGCATCTATGAGGCACACATCCGACTGAATGGATATCCTTTCTTGGATGCAAAGGAAGAATTTACCCACACAACACTGGCTGCTGATGTTATGAGACCTCGAAGAAGTGATCCACCTTTAGCAGTTCTGACGCAGGATAATATGACAGTTGAAGACATAGAAAACTTGATCAACGAAACCAGCTATAATGGTTTTCCTGTTATTATGTCAAAAGAATCACAGAGACTAGTGGGCTTTGCTTTAAGAAGAGATTTAACTATTGCAATAGGTAATTATCTTCCAGTATTGCATGATTATATAAGCCAATTTAAATGATTTTACAGCTGAAACCAGAATTTACTCTCTGTGTTTCTAGACTTATTTCAGGGTCAGATACCTCATACAGGCTGACTGGGGGTTTTTGTTTGTTTTGGGGGGTTTTTTCAGCTTCTAAAGTTGTACATTGACAAGGAGCTCCTTAACAAAGGCACTTGAGAAACAGATGCAAAAGTCTCCTGAAACACAACACTGTTTACTTCAGTAAAACTTTTGCCTGTGTTTATAATACTGTTTATACTATGGTATTACACTATGTGGGATGTACAGGAATGTCCAAAACTTGGAAATTCTTATAGGCATCATATTGATTTAAGTTTGCATTTACTTAAGATTAAATGGAGGAATAGCAGAACATTCTTCTAATAATACACTTCACAGGTAAGACTTATTTCAGCTGCTGAAACTCTACAGAGCAAGTTGCTCTAGTCTTGGATTTTGGCTGGTTTAAAAGAGTCATTATGTGAAATAGTTCAAAGTAGGGGGGGGATGCTGTCGTCACCAAGGTGATGAAGACATGAAAGGGAAGAGGATCCAGCTCACAAAAAGCTAAATAAATTCATTATAAAGAAGATGACAACATTTTCAGAGTGATAAGAAATTAGTCCTTTGGTTTCAAACCAACAGTAATTACAGCTGTTGGAATAATGACAGGGGAGCTGTCAATTCATATTGGCTTTCCCCTTGACAATTTCTTCAGCAGCCATCTGTGTGCTTCCTGCATGTTATTTTTTAAATCTTTCCACCTCTTTATAGTAAATAAAAATTGATTAATTGCAGTAAGAAATGTAGATGGCTTCTGCAGTTTCTGCACAAACACTGCTTAGGGCTAAATCAGCAGTTATGGAAACACATCACAGTAGCACATAGCAGAGTATCAGCATCTAGAGAATAACATCAGTCTGCTACTGTTGATTGAGCTGTTTACACTAAATTACCTTACTCCAAGAATGTAAATTCTTTCTCCTCTGCTGTTCCCCCCCCCCCCTTTTTTCCTAAAGAAAGTGCTAGAAAGAAGCAGGAGGGGATTGTTGGCAGTTCCAGGGTCTGTTTTGCCCAGCATACCCCATCGCTTCCAGCAGAAAGCCCTCGACCCTTGAAGCTTAGAAGCATACTTGATATGAGCCCTTTCACCGTGACAGACCACACACCAATGGAAATAGTGGTGGATATTTTCCGGAAGCTGGGTCTGAGGCAGTGCCTTGTAACACACAACGGGTGAGTAAGGTGGCAGCGGTGCTGTTTCATTTGGTCGGGTCTGGTAATTTTCACTTCCAGAATCAGAGTATTTGAACCAGGATATATTCCAGTCTCATGGTATTTGAGCCCGTAAGACTGGTACTGCAACGGAGAACCGTAACTGTGCTGTGGCACCTCTCTTAAATTTGTGCTCCTCCCTTGTATTCCAAGTAAGCAGGCAGGTGATTTCAGTTGTTTTAAGATGTTTTGTTAAAAAATTCTCACTCGGCAAGTTTTGTGTGTGCAGCTTGCACATGGAGGAGACACAGCTTGTCTTGCAGAAATTTAGTCTTGTGTGGTGCACAGTCTAAGGCCTGTATTTCCTTGTTCTTACATACGTTCTGGCAATGTGCAGTGTATTGGCTGTTGAACATCTGCAAATACCTAGGTTCGTAAAAAGGAAGAAAATGATCCAGTCAGTATCTCCTCTTCTGGAGTTTAGTGATGCCGATTTACCACCAAGTTCTTGGTTTTGGAATGCTAACAACTAAATAACTGCTGCTAGTTCTGGAACTTCAATCTGCAACTTTTCTTTCAACACTTCAAAATATTTCAAGATAGTAATTTTAAATTTAGAATGTTTGTAAATGAGACTGTAGGGAGTTGTCATGTGATTACCCACTAAATATAAATATATCAGGCCTTGGTATGGAAACATAAATGTTCATTATAATTTCCTCTTCTCTAAATTACTCCTTTTCTTTACATGATCTTTTTATATGCGGCTGTTCCTTTAACATTCCGCTTTCCTGTATCTCTTCTGTTAAGCACATGGCACAAAACATTGCATCTCCTACCATAGTATCTTGCTTTCTCTTTAGCATGTCTTTTAAGGCACCAGAGGAGCGAAATACTGTCTGCTAATCCACATTGTTTAGGATCAATGTCCATGGGACAAAACACAAGAAACCTGAAATATGGGTGGGACTTTGTTTTGCTGTGGGCAAAAGGACTGCTGCTAAAAGTGGCAAATATTTAAATATCACATTAGTTTCCAAGATTATTTTTTCAGATGTATTTTAAAACAAATGTATTTTAAATGTTCTGCCTTTTTTTTTTTTTTTCTTCTTCAATGCACCTCTGCATTGAATGGCGAGGAGATGTTTTCAGAAGCATAAATTATTTTAAAAACCTTTCTTTGATGGGGAAAGGACATAATGATCTGCCACTTAGAAGTCAGTGCAGGCATGCAATTACTCGTGCTTTGGGGAGAAAAATTTGAATTGATAAAACTTTGATGAAGAATATTTACTATGATGATTTTTTTTCTTTGTTTCTGTTATGGTTGAGTGCTCAGACATTGACATTAAAATTGACTCTAAAGAAAAATTAATTGTGCAAAGCTATGTCAAACTGTACTATAAATTTGTAAATATTTTATGATAAAGTAGCAGCAAGTGTGGATAGCCTTAATAATTCACTGTTTTCAGATATTCATATTTGTTGTCTTACTTCAACTTACAAACTCGTGCTATTCCATGAGCACACTGTCCATTTCAACAAGATCGGATAGTAAATACTAGTACTGGTGGTATCTAGCCATGGCATATAGCCACGTGGACATCAGGGACTAATCTGTATTTTGGCAGATTTTCTGCAAACTAAATATACCCACCTAAAAACATACTAATTTACTGGTTCCAATCCATATTGGAATAGGAACTGTGCAGAAGTTGGTGCTGATGACAGAGATATATAAAGACTGAGCCTCACTCTTCCTAATTTGTACCAGAATGTTGATTCCAAGGAGTTGCTCTCGATTTATACTGCCATGAATGAGAAATTTGTCTGAATTTGTCTGTTTCTAAGGTCACCAGATAATCCTACTCCATAGGGCAGCTTCAAACCTCAATTGCTGTGACTTTACACAGTGATTACTTTGTTCATCTACTGTGGCTTATTAAAATGTGAATAATTGTCTGTCTATGTGAGGAGAAATAACCATTAAACAAAGGCAGTAAAGTAGATTTTAGTTTCAGTGCCTCTAAAACCCGGAGACATGAATTTGGGGAGAGAGGATGAAGTATGCTTCCCTGGTGCGTGCTTGGTATGAGAAACATACTGCTCTGGGGCGGTTGAAGATCCAATTGTGTTCAGCATTTTGGGAGAAAAAAGGCAATGACTGGGAAAGGGTACTGACTTTCAAATCATTTTTCATTTAATTATCTCATTAGTTTTCCTGCAACCATTCTTTTTTTTTTTTTTTTTCCTCTATGCTAATCTTTTTTCATTATGATTAGATTATTATTTTTTTTTTATTTTGATTTCACACACAGTTATTAGCATAACATGATCTGTTTCAGGATTGTCTTGGGGATCATCACAAAGAAGAACATATTAGAGCATCTCGAGCAACTAAAGCAGCACGTCGAACCCTTGGTGATTAGATATATCAGATCTCATAATTAGACACATTAGAAGTCAGGAAGCATGAAACTTGTGAACTGTTCAGGGCTTTTATGACATCGGCTGAATAATCTTATGCTAAAAATTTGTATTAAACCATAAAAAAAATTGCACAAAATCTGTTTGTAGAAGTTACGCTGTTAATATGGATATACTGTTAGTCACAACATTAAAGGAAAGTAAACAATAGACTTTCTGATGTCTTTGTTCTTGAGATCACGTAGATCCATCTGGTTGATCTGCTGATTTCCCTAGGTGGGAAAGCACGCAGCTAGGAATACTTTTTCCCTGCCTACTGCAAATTGAGATTTCCCTGTATGCCAGTTTCCTTTTCTGATCTTGACAGCTGTAAATAGCTGTTAAATAGCAAAGTATCACGTCTTTTGAGAAGCAATACCAAGCATATTTTTAATATATATTGCAGCATTAGATCTTCCCTGAAATCCACCTTTATCAACATGATTTTTTAAAAAGCACTCCTATTTTTAATGAAGTCCTGTGATTTTATGTGAAAGCCTGTGATTGTGCTGCTACTAGAGCAATTAATGTACTCCTTTATAAAATGTCCAGTGATATCCTAGGCCACTACGTGGCAGGTGACTATGTTGACTGTTGGCTTGAGAATCTAGATAATGTTTTAACCATGATGTTGTGAACTAACCTTAGATAGATGGTAGACTTTGTCTTAATTTGGACATGGGTTGCTAGTTACATCTCTACTAAACATACCCACCAAGTTTAGCTGCTTACGTGCAAACCATGCTAATTATGTTCTCATTTTATGCTAATATTTCACAAGTATTTCATGCGTCCTTTAATAAGACAAACCGAAATGTACTAACCAGAATAACAAGGGCAGCCGCTCATCCATTCTGCTCTTTGCTTCTCCTGTGATATTATCCTTTTGGACAGTCTCACCCCTTTTGGTATTTTACAGAGTTATAATTTTAAAAGCCATGAAGACCTTGTCATAAGAGCACAGTATCTAAATTGGAAAAAGAGAATTTTCTTTTATTGTTCGCAATTTCTTTTCTAAAGCTGTGAATTCCAAAAACTAGTTAACTATTGTTTATTTTACAACACGTTTCTTGGCCAATACAGTGTGCTCCTATGAACGCGTTCAGCCTGAGCCAGTGCGTCAGACTGGGAGGATCCTTACGATTTAAAAATGGAGGGAAGGGGAATTTTATTTGCTATTAAGATTTTGGGCCATCAAGCGGTACATGACTTCTGATGGCTAGGTTGAAACATTCCTCCCTTATGAGATGGGATCAGTATCACTTCTTTTTCATTCCTCTTTTTTTCTTTGTCCCTCTTTGTTACTTTTTTGTTGGCATACGCTAATCAAAATTTCATTTTTGTAGAAACAAAAAGTTAAATAAAATTGTCATGGGCTCTACTTGTATTGCTTGTATTTCATTAAAATGGACTACAGCTGTCAGAGACCATCTGATGTGGTGTCTCTGATATTGTTATCTTTTAACAAACTGGTGGTTCCTCAATATTTTGATTAATAAAAGGTTTTTGTTTAAATAAGAAAATTGGGCTGTTTACTTTTGCTCTATTCCTGTCAACAAAAAGGACTTGGCTACAGATGTGTTCTGCTTTATTGTTTTCCTGCTTGGGTTAATACCGATCTTCCATTTATCCTTTTCAGGCGCCTCCTTGGCATTATAACAAAAAAAGATATCCTCCGTCATATGGCCCAGACGGCAAACCAAGACCCCGCCTCAATAATGTTCAACTGAAACCCATAGCTGAGGAGAGAGAGGAAACGGAAGAGGAGGTTCATTTGTTGAATAGCACAACACTTTAGTCTGGGGGATACTGCCAAAATCAGAGACGAGAGCCGGGTTTTTGCATAACAGTGCTGCTGCTGGAAATCAGGAGTTGGTCTGGGGGAATCTGTGGCGAGGAGGAAGGCTGAAGGGAGCGTGGGAAGGGAGAGCTGCTGTCCTGCACTGGATGCGTCCCGAGACGTCAGGTCTGCCATGATAGTGCAGTTGGGTGAGCCGTGCGAGGTGGCACAATTCTCCAGCCCCAGCCTGGTACTTCAGCATTGAAGAGATGTGTTACTAGTCCCTGTTTCTGGAGGGATCATTCTGAATAGAGCCATCTTACAGAGACTGAAAGGTCTTGCCCTTTTTACCATTGAACACTGTTGTGTTAAGTCATGAAATGTATTAATTATTATTACACGTCACCTTTCTACATTCCAGAAGAGCTTTATTTCTCTCTCTCCTGAGCCGCAAAAGCCTCTTTAAAATTGGTGTGCCCTTTTTGAAGCAGTTGTTTCTCATATTGAGATGTACTGTGAGTTACTGAGGTTCGATCACAAGAAGGGAGGTTTTTCTTGTGCCATTAAATGCGTAAGTTTGTGCATCATGAAATGCTTAGGGCAGTACAGATCCACTGCAACAAAACCAGATTGAACAGGTAATACTTTGCAAGAACCATGTGAGACTTCTTTCAACCCGTGTGCTGTCATGATATGAGAAAAATTAAAACCACAGGAAACTAGCATTTCAAAGAAAAATACTGGTTTTGCTGCAGAAATTATCAATAACGTGACCCGGTCTTATGCAATTTTTGTATTATTGGAAACACTATGATATATACCAATGTTGTGCAGTATAAGGAAAAATACTGCTATTCTACTAGTTAAGAGCTGGAACAATTCTGTATACATGTATCTGGTAAAAATTGCATGCTACAACACTGGAGATCTTTTTCCCCCTCTGTAAAATTTGAAAATGGTCATTTTTAGTTTTTCTTCTCCACAAAATTTGTTCCACTGCTGACATGGTAGGAAGAAATGTAATTCATAACTTGCACTAAATGTATATTCTTTTTCTTGAGGTTTTACCATTCTTTATTTATATTTATATGGATTAAAAAAAAATCTATTAAATATGAATCAGTTAATATCTCACATAACTAATTACCTTTTTAATGTGATTTTATAGAAAAAAATCATAATCCTCTGCAAGTAATGGAGGATTAGCAAATGTTTACAACTAGATGAAGGGTTTAAACCAAGTGGTTTCTTTTTGATTCAACATGCATAGAAGATGATTTTCAACTATAACTCACTGCCGTTACCTTGAGATTTCCTTTTTCCTTTACTAGCAGATAACTGGAACAGTAGTATTAAAATTTTATTTAAAAAACTGCAGGGTTTTAAAAATAATAGGAAGAAAGCAACTATTAACTATTAGATTGCTTTTGACTATTTTTTTTTTCCAAGTATCTCGAGGTGTAAATGATATGTAGCCACAGAAGATGAGCAGCAGGGCAAAATCAAATCCCATACTTGAAACTTTGGCAGGACTTGAAAATTTCAGCAGCAAGACACACACACCCACTGGCAGGTGAACTGACAGATCCCCAGCTTAGCTATGTTTTTCTTTCTGGTCACTAGAGTAATTAATTTCGTATTCACTCTATCAAGCCACCACCCCCACCACATGCAGAGGAAAAACGGCAATAGGTTAGAAGCCTAAAGTAGAGAGAAAAAAAAATGAGAAATCTGGCTGATAAAAATAATGCTTTTCAATACGGGGTTAGATAAAACTTCTTTACAGCTCTGCCCACAAGACTGCAAAAATAGAGATGATAAAAGGCTAAAATAGTAATCCTTGGTATCTCTAAGGCATTCATCACAGTTACCTCAACTGTCTTGATTCACAAAGTACTCTCGGTATGATTTTATGTGAAGTACCATAACATACTGAACTGAAATGCAGGTACTTTTGGCAAGCTCTAAAATAATGCCTGCACTTAAGTGCTCTGATGAATTTTTACCGATTTCTCCGAGTATAAAATGACCATCTACATCTCATCATCTCACCTCTTGCAGCAGCTGGAACCAGTAGAAAGTGAAATGTGCCAGAGGGCTCATGGTGATCAGCTCCTGTATTAAAAATGGGTTTGGAACTGAAACAGGGAATTGGGACGTGTTGAAAGAGGAGTGTTGCAGCACCCTGCTGTATTCTTCCACTTGAAGTCAGTGCTAGTGGTTCAAAACTTGTTCTATTGCATAAGCCAGAAGAGACTTCACAAAGAGCAAGAGTTGGCAGCTCTGGAAGTTGTCATAATGCTGATTTCCACGGTCTAATAATAATTTTTTTTACAGTGGAAGAATATAAGAGTACTCACTACACATTTGAAACCTCTGCTGTGTCTGTTCTCATAAAACACCACTCTGTGTTCTGTATTAATTTGCATCTACTTCTACAGACCCCGTTGTCCGAATTAAAATACAGTTCACACCTTTGTTGTGTTTTATAATTCCAGTATGGATCCCAAGTGCTGCAAATAAATTGTGCATCTCTGTTTGCTCCTCTTACCTGCTAAGCTTTCCCTGTTGACATTTAAAATGTCTTCTGGTGGATATAAGTTAGAGGTTCTGATAATGAAGTATGTGTGCCTGTGCTGTGCAACATAAATTTTCTAACCTAAAACTTCCAGCGCCTTACTCAAGTTACTAATTTGAAAAAAAAAAAAAAAAAAGTGGTGGATGGGAGGGGGAAGTGTCAGCATATTTTTATTTTTATTTTTTTTAAACCATTTAATTACTGGTTCATGAAGAATGCATTCTTTGTTAATCTGTGATGTTGCCTAGAGCTGTATTTAATATTGGTCTTAATGTTTTTATTTATAATAGCGTGGTAGAGCTGCATATCATTACAGTAAAAATTCTGATTACTGTAATGATTTAATCAAACATTAAAAACTTCTGTATGACCAGTGATTGTTCTGTTGTATTTTCTCATTGTTTTCATGGACAATATGTGTTGATTTTGTATTTATATTCCCCGAGAGAAAAGTAATGGCTAAGAATTTTATGAAACCTATAAGCAGGTAACAAAGAAAATCATTAATTTTAGGAGAAGATCTCTGTCTAGTCTTTGGTTACAAAGCAGTAGCCAAATCAACCCAATCAAACAGATGAGTATGAGGTATATATTTTTCAAAAATAGCCATTTTAAAAAATTGGGTTTAGAATACTTGAGTTCCTGATTTAAAAGTGGAGGATGCTTTTACTGTCTAAAACCCAGGATTATGTGGTTTCTACATCATAACAGTTTTAGTACCTCATTAAAAAAAAAAAAAGTAAATTAGACATGTTAGACAGCTGATGAAGATGTACATTAATGATGTCCAGCACTTCAGTATTTGTTGAGTTCATGTAACTGTTTTCCTTCTCAATTTGCTATTAAAAGTAAGACTAGAAAAAAATCCATGCCCCGGTCCCCCTTTTTGCACATTTACAGGTGACTGATGAAGAGTGAGTACCATTTTGTACTTCTATCATATACAGAGCATGAATATGAAGGTCTCTTCTGCTTGGAACCAGAGGAGAAATGAGATGAAACTTTCAAGCAAGTACCTTTTTTTTTTTTTTTTTTTGTGGGGGGGGGGGGGGGGTGGTTTTTGTTTTTGTAAAACAAAATTCTAGTCCCATTAAAATGCCCATGTATGCTTGAATAAATGGAACAGTTAGATGTGGAGTGAAAGGGGTAGGGTTATCAAATTTAGAGAAGTGGATAGGGCATGTGATTTTTGAGAACTGAACATACCTTCTTGCTTACAACCTTGAAACAGAACTAAAGTCACTCTTGGATGGCAGACCTGTTGAGTAAAAGCAAATGTTATTTTCTATTGCTTTCTGGACTGTTATACCCAACAGTTGCTTGAGAACAAAACTAGAATTCTAAAGTGCAGTAACCAGCAAATAAGAGCAGGAGACCAATGAACTTGAAAACGGTTGATTTGCATCTTGTACAAAATCACTTTTTGATTCTGGTTTTAGAAGTCCCGATCAGTGAAAATTGAATGACTTCAGCTAAGAAGACAGCAACTGCAGTGGAATTTCCAATTAATCTATCATGTAATCTCACGTTGTTATTTTTTAATCCTATTTGTTTCCTGATAATTCTGCCGGGTCCAGCAGATGGGAGAACAGATTTAGTGCTTGTAATGCAACAGGAAACGCTGCTGTAACAATTTTTTTACCTATGCAGTGGGACAGAATTGAGGAGATAGATAATGATAGTCAAAATCACAAAGCGCCAGGCCAGGGGGGTAGGTCTAAGAATCTAGTTGCGATGGAGCAACATGGAACCAGTCCGTGACTGAATCGATTCCCTGATGCCTACAGATTCTCTAGAAATGGGAGATAGTAATCGGCTCTTTTTGTGCTTCGTTGCAGCACGCCGCAGAGCAACAGGGACCCGTCCAGGTGTAGCTTCAGGCTGAGGCATGGAGCAGAGCAGCGAGCGGACAGTGTTGCGCTTCAGCTCTCTGCGCTGAGCCGCGGGCACGGGCCCTGAGCACCGGGGAAGCGCCAGAGCGGTTACTGGGCCCCCGGCCGCTTTTCGCAGTGCGCGTCACGCCCCTGCTCTCCCGGGGCGGGGCCCAGCGCCAGTTCGCCCCGCGAGAGCCCGCTGTCTGTGGAGAGGCCCCGCAGCTGCCAGGCCCGGCCCCAGCCCCTCACCCGCCCTCACGGGCACCGACTTCCCGTGCGGCGGCTGCCGCAGCGGCTGCACAGTACAGGACTCCCCCTCCCGCCACCTGTGCGCATGCGCCGCGGCTAGGTATGTACGTACACACCCCCCGGCAGAACTCGACACGCGTTTATCCGACGCCCCCCCGCGAACAGTCAGCACTGGAGACGCCTCTTTCCGTACAAAAAAGCTTTACTGACCGCCCGGGACAGCGGGAAACACACGCACAAACACAGAACGAAAGGAAACGCAATGCCAGTCCCGAAGACACCGAGAGTCACCCGCTCTCGAGGCCCGGCTCAGGGTGCGAGCTGGTCCACCTTCTCCTCCCGCCGGTTGGCCAAGTGCGACTCGATGATCTCGGCAAAGAGGTTCCTCTTCAGGAGGGTGTAAGCCAGGGGCAGCAGCTGGCCCACCGTCTTGTGGAAGTACTGCAGGCGAGAAGGAAAACAAAGGCAGCCCCCCGAAGGGGGGGGCAGTCGTTTCGTTGGTAGAACGAGAGCAGCCCCACCTCCAGGCTGTGCCCCACCCAAACTACTTTCTTCAACCGCTCCCCGGGAACGACCCAGCTCGCATTCGTGCTACACCTCTAACAGCCGCAGCAAGGCCAGGTCGGGTTACCCGAGCTGCTGCACCAAGCGATGGAAATCTGTGTTTCATGGGGCAAAAAAATAACCATTTAAGTCCTTCCTATCTATAAAAGTCAAAGCATATTTAGCATTTCAGAATGCCATGATACCTATTCTCCGAAGGGGTACAGGTTTAAGTCCTCTTCACCGTCTTGGGCTACAGATAAAGGGCCAGCATTTCTTCTGGCTGTGTACGCAAGGGAGAGCCAGGCTCTGCTTGGAACCGGGTGGCAGCTCTAAGCGCCTACACACCGTCAAAAACTCTGGGACCAAACTGTGATGTTATTTATGCGAGACCATTGTTTGTTTTCCTCTCTGATTACTTAACTAGAAAATTAAGTAAGGTTTCTGTTTTTAGAAAACAACTGCAAAATTAGAGCAGTTCAAGATTCTTGCTTATGTCACAGCACTGTAAAGGCGCTTCATCATTGCAGGAGCACCAGCGGTTAACCTCACCCCCCCCAGGAAGCAGAAGGTGTGAAAGATGTGGTTTGCCTCCACCTACTCGGCCAATTGCAGTAACTGTTTCCTTTGCCACCCTTCCACATAGAGGAAGGAGTTAGGCAGCTAAAGCAGCAGTCACTGAAGGAAGGGTCCCCAACAAGCAGGGTATCAGAGGAAAATGCAATACATTTTAAGATGCTGTAGGGTACTTATAAGAGCAGGGTAAATTTAAGAAACACATGAGTAATTTAATAGTATATGGACAGAGCAGTGAATTTTCCTTTCTTTCAGTGGCTTAATATTTTAACTAGTGTTTAGCACAACTTCTCTGGGACTACATTTAGTATTGCAAGATCTTTATCTTTCTATGCGATGCTTTAGAGCACCCGCTAGCCAACACTGGTTTTACTAAAAGATATTTTACACGGGTGTTTCTATGACCACCCATTCATACTACAGGTTATACGGCTTCTTTATTTCCTAGCCATAGATTTACTATAGCAGGATCCTTTTCATCAACAGGACTGCAGCTAATATGGCACAAAAAGTGCTAAGTGGAATCTTTACATATGATTAAGTGCAAGTCAGTCAGCTTATTTATGATACTTGCTGTTAATACTGAACCAGAAGAGAGACACGTGGTGAGAGACCTTCTATGCAGCCATACAAGAAGCACAGGCAGGCAGGCTCCGGATTTTTCAGCTGAGATTACTACCAACATCAGCCTGTTTCCTGATCCCACTGACTGCGAGTGCTTGGTGTATCCAAATCAGACATGCCATATTTTCAGGAGTTTAAATTACAACTCATTGTCTTATGAACATCAAATCACAACAGTTAAATGCTGTTTAAATGCTTGAGGATTGCAGGATTTTGCTTTCACAGAAGCAGTTTTAAATTCAGCATGGAACAATGTCCTAAGCATGACTTTTTAATGGTCTTCACAAATGAAGAATATTCTTGTAGACTTTCAGGGTTCCTAGGGATAATTATGCGATAGAGTTGGGAACAAAGATTTGTGATAGAACAACTCCTGGTCCAGGCATAAAATAATGTGTAACTTCGTGAAGTATGATTGCTGCATTACTCACATGTGATCCATAGCAAAACAGGTCCATACCCAGCTCATACCCCATTCCATAGTCACACTCATCATTGGCAAACTGAACAAAGGTCAGCATTTCCTGAATGGGGGCAAAGGCCTTCAGTCTCTCATCATCAGAAGGAGCATCAACAATGGCCTTACAAATTTTTTTAAGATTAGCTGCAAAAACAAAACCAGAAATATTTAGATGTTTAGATAAAGAAATTGAATATTGTACATAACTAGTTTGTTGCAAAAGTAAGAGTCTTCACATAAGCACGACATGCAGCTAAGTGGGCATCCCCTTGAACCGCTGGTGACATCCCCCCCCTCTCCTTTGCTGCTCATTCTTGCCCCACATCCATCCATCTCAGTTCCCCATTTAGAGACAAGCATGTGTGTGCTGAATTTGCATCAAGGAACTG
Organism: Megaceryle torquata; assembly: GCA_024611175.1. Lineage (NCBI taxonomy): Eukaryota > Metazoa > Chordata > Aves > Coraciiformes > Cerylidae > Megaceryle > Megaceryle torquata. The sequence goes on from JANIJG010005523.1 coordinate 34,059, forward strand.
ATTCTGTTTAGAAAAACCCTGGGAGAATAGGGGAGAGAAAAAATAAACACCCACAAATCCCTGAACATAGATAATTCTTTTGGATCTACATCCTGCATGGCTGTGCAAATACAAAAGAAAAGGTTGCCTGAACTACTACTTCAGGAATTATTATTTCAGATTTGTTAAGTTTCACTGATTCTCACCTGGTTCGTTTAAAGAAAATACTTTGAGCTGAAGTGTGATCGTTAAAGACTTCTGCCTTTTATTCCCTCACATTCTTTAAGTAGGAAATATGAATGCAGTTTGGTTTTTTGCAGAGTAGCTGTGTGACTGAAGGCTGTTTACTTAAAGAAAGCAGAAGAATTAGTAAACAAGATATTTACCATTTGTTTCAGGAAGTTCTCTGTATCCGACATCATTTTTGTCTACAGGAACGACTAGGCCTGCTCCATGAAATGCTTTGGTCACCACCTAAATAAAGAGACAGGAAATTGAATATAGCACTGTTACTGTGACATAGAACCACTCACCTCACTAAGCAACATTTAAACAGCTGACTACCAGTGACCAAACCTAATAATACTGTCCAGACTCCAAGACATCAACTTAGTTTCAAATTACACAGCAGTTACTTTTAAGTATTGAAGTTTAAAATAACCAGAAACTCCACATCAGTCAAATTCTGAAATCTAGGAATTCTTGCAGTCACTTGTAGTTCAGTGCAACACATTTGTTTAGTCACCTTCTACCATAATTATTTCTGATAGGTACATAAAACAACCTGTGTTACTAATCCGTATCATCCTTACTCATCCTCCTTCCAGCAGATACAACCCAACTGTTTACACGAATATTCACTTTGAAGCCGTTTTCTCCACACTCCACATTTGTTTTCAGCTTTTTAGACTATTCTCCTTATTGTTTTTCTTTAATTGAATACCAAGCTATGGTTTACAAGAGTAAAGTGTTTTGATTTAATCCTATTTTTTAGAACACACTTGCGTTAACCTTCCCTTTTCTCAAGTTTACAGAGAGAGCTGATTAGCTCTGTAAATTCCTAAACGAGGCATCCTTACTGACTACAAGGAGTAAAAATAAGAAATAAAAGGAACTGGCAAGTAAATGAAAAGAAGTTTAATAGAACTTAAATTCTCTCCAGCGGATCAGGAAAGTCATACTTTCTTATCTCTCTGTTTCATCTTCATGGTTTTTTGTTCCAGAGAATAACCCAGTTCTTTTGCTGCTCTTGTTAGTTTTTCATCTATGTCTTTCAAAATAGCATTTTTCTTTTTATCAGTCACTTCCTTAAGTTTTTTTGACAAAAATAATCTGAAAACAGAAAAAACATGTCTTAAAAGAGCTTAACAACCAAATGAATAGTCTTCTAATCACTAACCCTCCAAATCTCAAAATAAAGATTAGCAGTCAGGGTTTATTTATACACATAGCCTTGGGAGTGCAACCCTCTTAACAAGGAGAGAGAGTTTGGCACAGACAGTGCTTTGGCCTTTCCTATCTGTATTTACATTACAATACAGTTTATGCCATCTGCAGGTGCTGGAGATTGTCCTGGACTCAGCAGCTGTTCATCTTTCTATCTTAGGAATGCAGTTTGCTGCTTCAGTGCCGTACGAACTATTTGTCATCCGAGTCATGCACATCAATACATATTTATGAGTTTCAACATGGTGCTTTTCAAACAAGTGTCCTTGTTTAACTCTGCACTACACAAGGGTTCTTTTGCAGAAGCTATTCAGTGTGCTTTCACTTGCTGATGCATGCCTGTCCTTAGAGAGCTTTCAATTTTTAACTGATAGGTGATGAAGTCTGTTGTTTACATTCATGATGCAGGACCATGTAAAGCTTCATGAATCATACTGAATTACATATCCATATAAATGTTATCCTGCCCCGGGTCAGAAATGGTACTTCTTGTAGCTACTCAGCACATACAAAAATACAAATGTATTTTTATGTAGGCAAGAACAAGAACCAGACGCTACTCATTTAGTACAATATTCAGATTTCCTTCACTACTGTTTGAGATGTCCTTTCTTTACTTACAAAGTATTTTGCACACCCAGTGGACATCTTTTTCCCTATAGAGTCTATTCCTGACAATATATTTAAAGAATGAAGTAATTAACACTTCTCTATTTTTACTTATAAAACACTGTCAAGAAGCCTATTAAAGCTTTTGAGAGTACCTTAAAACTTGGTAGCAGGAGAAAATAAGTGAGGGTTTCTTGATAAAGATACATAATGTTAGCTCTGTTATTCCAGACCACATGTCCTGATTAATAGTTTCTTTTTTACTCTACTTTTTATAAATAAAAATATGAGCCTTACTTGACTGCAGCAAAGATGTTATCACCAACTTGTGAAATCATACAGCCCTTCTTAGCTTCGTTTGCACCAACCCACGCTGGAAGCTCGTCTGGTGCATCCCTATTTATGAAAAAGTACATGCAAATAGTCAAGCTGTGTTCATTTCTCTTATTCTGAAGTAAAATTAATTTGCCTTCTCACCACACTGCCATCTCCTTCAGAAACCTAGCAAGAAACATCCTTAGGTGTAAAGCTCTAAAATCTTACAGCATGGATTTGGAAAGAGCCTGTATCAATAGATGCAGAGAATGCACGTTCCCTGTATCTCATAAGGCTTGACTTTTACTTCCAAGTGTCATGGCAGAAGTTAAAAATTAATGTGTGATGGTGCTCTGGGGGGTTGGAGGAGCTGGTTTAATAAACACTTAAATCTAGCCTTCAACTCCAGTATCTGTGGTCATTTTTAATAGGAGATGTCAGCCCACACATTAATAACCTATTACAGAAGACAAAGATTTTTGTCTGGTGATAGCACACAACTCTCAAGTCCTGTCTTGTGGAACAAGAGGACAGGAAGATAGATGTAATTAACAGACCAGCAAGAGTATAGATATTCAATAAAATACCTGAAATATCCCATGTGATACTGTGTTTTGCTATCCCCAACAAGTATAGTCTGGAATTCTGGGGGATCATAGAAGAATCTCCAATGAAGATTGAAGTCTGGATCTGTTGATTTTGCCTTTTTATGTTTTCCAGCAAGAATATCATATGGTCCAACAAGCATAAGTCCAACACTCGATACAAGTGCATCTGAAAAGCAAAGCATGAACTGGTTCACTTTCTGGCAGGCCGGTATCTACACCAAGAAGTTCCTGTGTCACTCAAGTATCAAAAGCTTCCATAAATTCAAACAGTCAAGCACTCTGTTTGCAAGACAAGGAAAGCTGAGACACCCTTTTCTTCAGACAGCTTTCACCCAAAAGTTATGAGCAGAGTAATAACCTAACAAGTAGTGGTCAACAGTTCAATTTCCAGATGGAGATTGGTGATAAGTGATATCCTTCAGAGGTCCATTGTAGAGGAGTTTTTGTCTAGCAATGGACGTGAGCAATCCAGCCTTCATAAGTGAACAAGACTTGTTGCAAGTATGCGGCCTCAAGGCCAGCCACGACTGAAAACAACTCCTAGGATGCAAAGGAGGGATTGCAAGTTGGAGATAAGGGAAGAGACTGCTGTGTGAACTGTAAGAGAAGAGACTACTGTGTGCCCGTCATGTGGACAGCCAGAAATCACCAATCAAGTATAATCAAGGGGGCATGGCTTTTAAGTAGTGACCAATCATGTAGGGGCTAGTAGCGCCTGTTAGGGATAAAGAGATATATAAGCAACTGTCTAACCCATAATAAACAGCATTCGCTTGATCACATTGGTCTGCGTGTGACTGTCCATTATGTTCTCCCGCAGTCCCTATTAGGGCCAGTGCTGTTTAATATCCTCATTATCAATACAGACTTGGGGACGAAGGGATAGAAAGCAGTCCTGAGGAGGACCTGGAGTTACCGGTGGATGATAATCTAGACACGAGCTGGCAGTGTACGCTCACAGCCCAGAAGACAAACTGTATCCTGGGCTGCATCAAAAGAAGGGTGTCCATCAGGCTGAAGGTGATTCTGTCCCTCTACTTTATACTGGTGAGATCTCACCTACTGTGTCCAGCTCTGGAGCCCTCAACACAGGATGCACATGGACCTGTTGGAAAACTGTTCTGATGGCTAGAACACCTCTCCTGTGAAAAAAGGCTGAGAGCTGGGGCTGTGCAGCCTGGGGAAGACAAGGCTCCAGGGAGACCTTATTGTGTCCTTTCGGTACTTAAAGGGGCCTATAAGAAAGATGGGGACAATCTCTTTAGCAGAGCCTGTAGTGACAGAACAAAGGAAAATTGTTTTAAACTATAAGAGGGCAGATTTAGGCTAGACGGAATGAAGAAATTTTTTACAGTGAGGGTGGTGAAACACTGTCCCAGGTTGCCCAGAGGTGGCAGAAGCCCCACCCATGGAAACGTGAGACTGGACAGGACTCTGAGCAACTTAGCTAGCTACAGATGTCCCTTCTCACTGCAAGGGGGTTGGACTAGATGACATTTAAAGGTCCCTTCTAATCCAAACCATTCTATGATTCTGAAAGAAACTGTCATTTCCACAGCACCCAGGAATGCCACCCAGTAATGTTATACAATGAGTCTGGGGAAGTTGACACCTGGACTGGAAGCTTTAGTTTAAACATTTTAAATGTATTTACAAGAAAGGCAGATTTAGACAACGTTTGGTCCCTTTGTATTACATGATTTACGTAACTGTATTTTAGAAAGCTTGAAGTGTACTGACATCTTTGTGATTATCTACATTCTTGTTTACATTCACACAAATATCCAACATCTTAATGAAAACTGAAGTAACATTAGAATGCATCTGACCACATCCAGTCTGCCTGCCTTCAGGCTGGTTTTGATACTGAAAGTTAGAAAAAAAAAAAAGAAAAAAAATTAATTTAGAACCCACCACTTGGTTTCTCAGGATCTAGTTCCATACAAAACTTCCAAAACTGATAGAAGTCTTCAGGCAGTCTAAGCCGATAGCATGCTTCTGCCTCTTGACGAAGACTATCGGGAATATCTGCCTGATTTGACCTCCTCTTCTTAACATCTCCATTTTTTTCACACTGCAGAAAAAACCAAACAAGAACCCAACAGAAAGTTAATGGTCTTCTGTCAACGCTACTGAAGGTTTTTACAAAGCTTCTGTATTAATGGAGGAACAATGAATAAGACTTGTTATCGGGGAACACGACAATTGATCACAGCCAATCAGATCAAATGTAGTTTATTCGAGTAGGCAGGCAGCAAGTCAAACAGCGCTGGGCGGCCGCGGAGCCTTTTACCCCACAAGCGGCGCGCGCCCGTATTCCAAAACGCGCGGCTTTTGCAGTCTCTTGTTTCTGGGCGTGGCTTCAAGCACCGGGGCAGCCCAAATCCTCCGGCGGCTGCGCACTCAGTTGTTCTAGGAGTTTCTCCGTT